>VMDO01018833.1:0-41254 GCA_007922755.1 Pedetes capensis
CTAACAACATATATATATATATATATATATATATATATGGACAAAGAAAAAAGAAAACCTACTCCCAGTGACCTCTTATAAATAATGAATGGCCTACGAAGCTGCTTCCTAAGTGTTTTATATGAATGACTTCATTTAGTCTTTACAACAGTCTTCACAGTTCAGCGTCTTTATCCTCATTTTACAGATGATCATATGGAAGTCAAGGGGTCAAGTGGCTTGCCCGAGGTCACATGGATTGCAGTAAAGCCGGATTCAAACCTGGGTCTGTTTAATCTGTGCCAGTGTTAATGACAGTAATTATAGGCCTCATCCTGCAGCTCCTGCCCCAGTGTCTGTTGTTGAGCCTCGATCCAGGGCTGGCAACTCTTAAAGCTGGAGGGCAGGGAGGGAGATTGGAGAACTGACCTGGGGGCACCCCTTCCCCCAGGGCAAAGCTCCTATCTGAGCAGGAAGAGGCAACGGCAGGGCCGCAGAACCCCTCTGGGCCAGCCCAGCCGCTTGTCCCAGGCCAAGTGGCAGCAAAGTTCCCTGTCTGCAAGACACACTGATGGGTCTGCCCTGGAAGAGCGCCTCTGCTCTCAGCCTTGTTAGCAAAAGCCGCTGAGGATGCTGGGATGGGGTGTGAGGGTCTCACTCTGCGTCGGGCAGCACCCAGCACGCCCAGCCTGTCTCCTGGCCTTGTCTCTTTACACCTGCAAGGGTGCGAGCAGGTGGCTTCGGAGGTTGGGAGCCAGCGAGAGGATGCCAAGCCCAGAATCTGGACTTCCTGCTGCCTGGACCACCTGCCCTTGGCAGCCTTCATCCTGTCCTCCCCACAGCGACCTAGATTCAAGGACTTCGATTCAAACACCAGCTCTTCCACTTCCTCGCTATGTGAATTTGGCAAGCGGGTCAGTTTTTCCTGAGCCTCATTTTTCTCATCTTCTAAATGGGCATAAAATCTACCTCCTAGGCTGCTTGCAAGATTGAATAAGATGGTTTACATAAAGAACTTTGCCCAAGCTGGGCACGGTGGTGCACGCCTATAATCCTAGCTGCTTGGGAGGCCGAGGCAGGAGGATCGCAAGTTCGAGACCAGAGGCAGTCTGTGTAGTTTGGTGAGACCCTGTCTCAAAAAAAAAAGTAAAAAAATGGGACGGGGGTGCAGCTCAGTGGTCCACCACTTGCAAAGTATGCAAGTGCAAGGCCCGGGATTCAACCCCCAATACTGCAAAAATAAATAAATAAATAAATAAATAAATAAATAAATAAATAAATAAATAGAAATAAAAGAACTTTGCCCCGTGCCTGGAGGACCACACAGTCCCAGTCAGTGACTGGGAAGGCAATCCTACTCTTCTAGGAACTCAGGATTCTGGCACGGTCTCCCCAGCTGACCCAGAGAGGCTGTAAAGCAGGGCGGGGCCCATAAATCTTCTCTCTCTGGTTTTGCTCTAACTGCACGAGTCCACGTCAGAGGCTCTCGTTCCTTCAGAAGGGCGCAGCTGGAAGGCTCTCCTTTATCCAGCCCCACAACCCAACCCTAATGCTTCCAGAAATTTTGCTGTTGGAAGCGTCTTCGGAGCCTGTGCAGGTTCAAGCTCTGAAGATGGGTCTGGTGTTTGGGACGAGCAAGTGATCTTTGGGACCTGAGACTGCTGACCTGGGGTTTGAGCTGGGATAATACTGACAAGGAAAAACAGAAATCAGTACAAGAGTGAGGGGAGAGGAAGAATGTCCACCGTGGAGGGCCACGGATCTGCTTTAAGTGGTTTTAAGACCAATGTGTGTGGAATGGTTGGGCTGTTCGGTGGGAAGAGAAGTTGGGGCATCAGAGCACCTGGCCCTTTTAGGGGCTGACCTTGGGCAGCAGGTAATGTTCTAGAAATGACTGTCCCCAGTGTCATGTGGAGATTCTGTCAATTGTAAGGACAGAGCCTTGCTTCAATGCAAAGCATATAATAATGATGATGATGATGATGATGATAATAATAATAATAATGATAAATAATACATTTAGACAATTCAGGCTATCATGGGAATCCAGGGAGAGCTGCCCCCGCCTCCTGAGGAAAAGACCTAGGACCTGGCCAAGGCTAGGAACCCAGGCCTTCTTCTCTCCCTCTTTCTAAAATTGTAGCAAAATATACCTACCATTTATTATTAGAACCATTTATTTTGTTTTGTTTATTTTTTATTTTGCAGTGCTGGGAATGAGCCCAGGTCCTCGCACATGCTCAGCAGGTGTTCCACCACTGAGCTATGTCCCAGTCCTGGAACCATTTTTTTTTTTTTTTAATGAAGTGAGTTTATTAATTAAGGATAAGAGAGAGAACACACTTTAGATTTACGCATGGCATTCAGAGAGGAAAACGTGCTTAAGAGGAGAACTAGAGTACACACCCCAGATGTGGATGTGGGCTTCTCCAGAGAGAAGATCCTGGCACCATTTTTAGATATGTGATTCCAGTGGCACCGAGCACATTCACAGTGTGGCACAACTACCGCCATCTTCATTTTCAGGATTTTCCTTGTCATTCTAAGCAGAAGCTCCACAGTCATTAAACACTGACTCCCCATCCTCTCTCCCCCAGGCCCTGGAAGCACCGTTCCACTTTCTGTTTGTCTGTTCTTGACTACTCTAAGTAATTCATGGGGCTGGGGTTTAGCTCAGTTGGTAGAGTGCCATGCTGCACTCTCTGAGGACCCAGGTTCGATCCCCAGCACCCCCAAAATGGGAAAAGGACATAGCAATCCACTCCCAAAGCAATCCAGAAACAACCAGCCACTGAAAACCCCATGAGGGTGGCTAGGAGTTAGACCTGACTCAATGGCACCTAACAACAACAACAGGAAATAGCTCATCATTTGCTGGTTGTGGTGGTGCACGCCTATAATCCCAACGGCTCGGGAGGCAGAGGCAGGAGGATTACAAATTCGAGACAAGAGGCAGTCTGCGTAACTTAGCGAGACCCTGTCCCAAAAAATAAAAAATAAAAAATAAGGGCTGAGAGTGCAACTCGGTGGTCCAGCACTTGCAGAACATGCAAGCACAAGGCCCTGGATTCAACCCCCAATACCACAAAGGAAAAAAAAGTAGTTCATCTAAATGCAATCGCTTAATATGTGGTCCTTTGTGCCTGGCTTATTTTGTGTAGTATGTTTTCCAGGGTCATCCGTGTTGTAGGATGAATCAGAATTTCCTCCTTCTTAAGGCTAAATAGCATTCTCATACACATAGGTCCCCTTTCATTCATCAGCTCCTCATTGATGGACTTTGCTCATCTCCAGCTTCTGGCTACTGCGGGCAATGCTGATAGCGCTATCTTATCTCTGCCTCTCTCTGCGCACTTGGACTGGGTTTCTCGGCCTCTGTGAGCATGTGGTGGGAGGAGGCCACCAAAGCTTGTGAGCTGCAAGGGCTGTATTTGGGCCACCAGCAGAGCCCAGTTTCGATTTTTTTTTTTCAGTGCTAGGGGTTTTAAACCAGGGCTTTCCACAGGCTGGGCAAGTGCTCCACCACTGAGCTGCACCTCCAGCTGCTCTTATTATTTTTTTTTATTTAATTGATGAATTTATTTATTATTTTCTGTCCTGGGGCACTGAACTCAAGGCCTCACACATGCCAGGCAAGTGCTCAACCACTGAGCCCTTTCTGTGTGTGTGTGTGTGTGTGTGTGTGTTTCTTTTTAAATTTTGAGACAGAGTCTTGCTAAGTTGCACAGGCTGCCTCTGGCCTTGAGATTGTGATCCTCCTGCCTGAGCCTCCTGAGTTGCTGGGATGACAGGCATGCGCCACTGCACTGGCTTCAGGTCCAAACTTTTTTTTTTTTTTTTCCTGCTGTGGTACTAGGGGTTGAACCCAAGGCCTTGCACCTGCATGCTTTGCAAGTACTGGACCACTGAGCTACACCCCCAGCCCATTTTTTTTACTTTTTGAGACAGGGTCTCGCCAAGTTACGCAGACTGCCTCTGGTCTCGAACTTGTGATCCTCCTGCCTCCGCCTCCCGAGCCGCTGGGATGACAGGTGTGCGCCACTGTACCCGGCTTCAGTTCCAAACTTTTGAGGCCCATAATGTGGCTGTCAGGTGGGTAGCCATGAGATGGTAACATGACCTCCACGTGGCACCTGGGATCTACTCTTAGGAGTGGGGAATGGTTTGGGGAAGGAAGTGGGAAAATGTTTGGGACTGGGCAAACTCCCCAGAGAGAAACAAAGTGGGTGGGGACCTGTGGAGCATATTCTCACCTTGGCAGTGGGCTGCCGGGTCTGTAGTTCTCACTTTGGGGACGTTGTCTGGACTTTCTCAACAAGAGGATCCTGAAGGATGGTCCCTTGGTTGTACCAAATCTTCATGCTTTATACCCTCTGGCTTGTGTTTGAGCTGGGGGGTCTCTGGTCGGGCCCTTTTTGACCTGCTCAGGTTGGCTGCCAGCAGCTAGGGGTGAAGGAGGAGGGAGCTTTGGCACCTGCTGCTTGGAGGCCTCTCTGGCCATGGTCCCCTGGTCCAGCCCCACCTCTGCCCCAGCATCCTCGCCTGGTAGAGTGACCTGTACGATTTCCAGTTTCTGCGTGGGGACAGGGCCACAGCTCTTGGTTTTCTCGTTGGTAGAACAGGCATAGAGCCCACTGTGCTCTCTTTAGAAAGTTGGGATGGCTGTAAGGCCTGGCGCGGTGGCACACGCCTGTAATCCCAGCATCTTGGGAGGCGGAGGCGGGAGGATCGCAAGTTCGAGACCAGAGGCAGTCTGCGTAATTTAGCGAGACCCTGTCTCAAAAACGTTCATTCAGCTGACATTTACTGAGGATCCTTGGGGGCTGGGTGTAGGGGAGGAGGGGTTTGTATGGACAGGGAGCGGTGAGGATTTGGCGAAGTTCAGGGAAGTGGGACCTGGAAACAGGGGACCGCTGAGGCAAGCCTGCCACCAGGTCACTGGACTTTCTGTCAGACCACAGAAGTTTCATTTTCCTAAGTCCCATTTTTCTAAGAAAAACAAGTCCCACAACCTGGCAAGCAGTGACCTAGCTAATCAAGCTCTGTGGCTGTCGTTAGGTGCCACTGAGTCAGGTCTGACTCACAGCGAGCCTATGTACAACAGAATGAAACACTACCTGGCACTGTGCCATGCCTGGCACTGTTGTCAGTGCTTCTCTGCTATTCATAGGGTTTTCAGTGGCTGATTGTTTTGGGAGTGGGCTGCCGGGTCCTTCTCCCAAGCCTACAGCACCTGGTGTGCCCAGGAGGTCTCCCTTCCAGGTACTAACCAGGCCTGACCCTGCTTAGCTTCTGAGATCTGATGGGATCGGATGCCAGAGGAATATGGCTGTAGACAATCCATCTCTGGGTAGAAACAAAAGAAATGACTCTGTGGGATCAACATAAAAATACCCCCTTAATTGAAGACCAGTCTACTCAAGACAGCTCAAAAAGTCCAGCCCAAAGAAAGAGACCATAATTCCCCTAGATGACAGCCCCACCTCAGCTGCCCAGTTGGACGCCTTTAGTTGAAATAACAGGCTTTATCTGCCCTTTTGTTACATCTCCTTTGCGCCCTCATTTGCCTTTGCTATCTGCACGTTTATTCCTGGGTTGATGGACCTAGGAGCCCCGTGTCTGTCATCTGAGAGGAAGCTCCAGTCTCATTATGGTGGGAGGTGCAGAGGGTCAGGCCTATGGTGGGCACTGAGGTACTATTTCTACATAAAGTATAGCCTTGCCTGGTGGAAGGCCAGCTTGACACTGCTTTTCGGCCCTGTACAGATAGCCAAGCAGGTTGGGCTGGTGATGCTTTGGTGAGGGGGCTCCGTGGGTCATTGTCAGTGGGTGCATAAGAGCCTATGGGTGTGCATAGCCACTGTGGGCAGACGGGCTTCTCAAAAGATCTCTGGCAGTCTCACCCAGCAGAGGATTGCTTGCAAACCCTTTATACATGGAGAGTGGAGAAGCCAAGTGTGCCCACACCTTTTGGAGTGACCAATAGTCAGGGGAAAAGAAGTGGAGGTGGACGGGGTATGGTGGTGGGCACCTGTAGTCCCAGCTACTCGGGAGCCTGAGGTTTGAGAATTGCTGGAGTCCAGGGGTTCGAGAAAAGCCTGGGCAACATAGTGAGACCCTGTCAGGAAAGAAAGAAAGAAGAAAGGAAAGGAAGAAGGAAAGAAAGAAAGAAAGAAAGGAAGGAAGGAAGGAAGGAGAAAGGAAGGAGGGAGGAAGGGAGGGAGAGAAGGAAGGAAGGAAAGAAGGAAGGAGAGGAAAGAAAAAGAAATAAGAAAGAGAGAAAGAAGGAAGGAAGGAAGGAAAGAAAGAAAGAAAGAAAGAAAGAAAGAAAGGAGAAAGGATGGAGGGAGGAAAGGAGGGAGAGAAGGAAGGAAGGAAGGAAGGAGAGGAAAGAAAAAGAAATAAGAAAGAGAGAAAGAAGGAAGGAAAGAAAGAAAGAAAGAAAGGAAAGAGGGTAGGAAGGAAGGGAGGGAGAGAAGAAAGGAAGGAAAGAATGAAGGAAGGGAAAGAAAAAGAAAGAAAGAGAGAGAAGAAGGAAGCAAGGAAAGGGAGAAATGAGGAAGGAAAGAAGGGAAGAAAGAAAGAAAGAGAAAGGAAGGAAGGAGGGAAGGAGGAAGAAAAGGAAGAAAGGAAAGAAGGAAGGAGGGGAAAGAAAAAGAAAAATAAGAAAGAAAGAGAGAAGGAAGAAAGGAAGGAAAGAAAGAAGAAGGAAGGAAAGAAGGAGAGAAAGGAAGAAAGAAGGAAAGAAAGAAAGAAAGAAAAGGAAGGAACAAGGAAAGAAAGAAGGAAGGAAGGAAGGAAGGAAAGGAGGACGCCTCCCTCAGTGGCAGGAGAGGAGGTTCCCGAGGCCTCTCCAGCTTTCACAGGATGGGGCTGGGCCAGCTTTCTCAAGGAAACTGCAGAGGGGCCCAGCACAGGGCGACCCTGGCCCATTCTGCTTGCCACCTCAGGACCCCTGACCTCTGGTGCTGCTGCTTCTGGGGAGCAGAAGGCTCAGGTCAGCCCTTCTGGGGAGCTGGGTGGGAAGGGTAGGGCCTGAGGATACGGCTGGCAGCAGAGTGAAGCCTCCCCACAGGCCGGCCTCCTCCCCAGGGGTCAGGGCAGGTGCTGGCCTGGGCCACATCCGTCCTTGAAGGCCCGGAGCAGGGGGTCTGAGATGGTCCATCTCAGAGCTGGCCAGTCTTTCTGAGGGGTCATCTTCCCACTGTGGCTTCTGCAGGTGGAGAGGCTGCTTCTCCCCTTCCTTCTGCCTCACTCATACTTTAGGCCCTTCCGGCAGGGCCCAGGCCACTGCAGCCACCACAGAGGTTGCTCCATCCACCCAGCCCATCCTGGGTGCTTTGCGTGCGATCTCTCATTCAACCCTTCTGCATGGCTCTGTTTGTGCCCATTTCGTAGGCACAGCCAGGCCTCAAACTTGGGCAATGCAACTTGATTCTGGTTGGCAGCCTCCCAGGGGGGACCCAGTAAATCAGGTGCCTGTGTACTCTGCTGGGCTGTGGAACTTTTCAACCCAACTACAACTGGCCCATTGGGATGACTAGCAGAGGCGGAAGCTTTGGATTCATTCAACGAAATCCAAATATTTTAAATTCACAATATCCACCCTGCTGGCAGCCGTAGTCCTGTGGCATCAGATCCCATCAGATCTCTGAAGCTAAGCAGGGTCGGGCCTGGTTAGGACTTGGATGGGAGACTACCTGGGAACACCAGGTACTGTAGGCTTGGGAGAAGGACCCGGCAACCCACTCCCAAAAATCAATCTGCCATTGAAAACCCTATGAACAGCAGAGAAGCGCTAACAATAGTGTTTCCCCTGTTGTACGTAGGGTCGCTATGAGTTGGATACTGACTCGATGGTACCTGACAACAACAACATATCTACCCACTCCAGATGCTCTGTGTGACCTTGGGCAAGTTACTTCCTCAGAAGCCTCAATTTCCCTTTTGAAAACAGGGAGAAACTTGGTTGTGAGGTTTATATGAAATGGTACATGGAAAGGTTTCCCCTGTGTGGAGCAAGCACAGGGAAGGTAGCAGCAGAATTACTGTCATTATCAACACCCGCGGGAGCAGCAGTCATGAAATCAAAAGACACATTGCACTGGGCAAAAAAGTGGCAAAGATGTCACATTGACAATGAAGGTGAGCCTGACTCATGCCATGGTTTTTTCAGACACATCATATAGTTGTGAAAGCTGGACATTGAACATGGGAGACAGGAGAAGAATTGATGGTTTTGAATTATGGTGCTGCAGACGATTATTGAATATGCCATGGACTACCAAAAGAACCAACAGATCCGTCCTAGAAGAAGTGCAACCAGAGTGGAAAGAAGGATGGCTGGACTGTGTCTTACATATTTTGAGCATGTGATTAGGAGGGACCAATCTTTGGAGGGGGCTGGGATTTAGCTCACTTGGTGGAGCGCTGTGCTGCAGTCTCTGAGGTCCCGGGTTCGATTCCCAGCACCACAAAAATGGGAGAAGGACATGGCAATCCACTCCCTAAGCAATCCCGCAACAGTCAGCCATTGACAACCCTGAGGGTTGCTTTGAGGCAGACTCGACTTGACAGCACCTAAAAACAACAACAATCCCTGGAGAGGGCTGGGATTTAGCTCAGTTGGTAGAGCACTGTGCTGCAGTTTCTGAGGTTCCGAGTTCAATTCCCAGTAATGCAAAAACGGCAGAAGGGCCTGGCAATCCACTCCCAAGGCAATCCTGAAACAATCAGCCATTGAAAACCCTGTGAGGGTTGCTATGAGTCAGATACCTACTCGAGGGCACCTAACAACAACAACAACAATCCCTGGAGAAGGGCATCTTGTTTGGGAGAGTGGTAAGTCAACGAATAAAAGGAAAACCATCAACTAGATGGATTGACACAGTGTTTGCAACAATGGGCTTAAACACAAAAAAGATCATATGTGTGGCCCAGAATTGGGGAATGTTTCATTCTGTTGTCCCTAGGGTCCCTATGAGTCGGACCCAACTCAACGGCACCTAACAACAATAGCAAGTCAGAGGTCAGTCAACTTTCTCGCTAAAGGGCCAAATACTAAATATTTATGGCTGTATGGGCTCCGCAGTCTCTGTCACTACTCTGCTGGGCTGTTGTATATCCAAAGCAGCTGCGGAGAATAAATGAGCGAATGTAAACTTCATTTATGAAAACAGGGACAGGCAGGTTTGGCCTGAGGGTTGTAACTTGCTGGCCCCAATCTTAGACCCTCAGGTTTTGATGTTGCTGCAGAGTGCGGAGCCAGGGGTGAGGTGTGAAATTCGCGCACGTGTGTGCGTACTGCTGACCTGTGCGTGTTTTGAGGGCAGGGGCTGATTTGCCTTTGAGCACCGTCCCGTTCTACCTTTGAACCTCCCCGTGGCTTCTCCGGGGCTCCTGGGCTGGGGTGTGTTTGCGGTTAGATGACTTTCTCCCGATATCTGGGTACCCACGCTTTCAGTCAGCCCAGACCTTGGCTAAAGTCTGGAGTGATTGACACTGACAAGAACGCAGACAAGGCCAGCTGCTGAGGGTCCTGGCCCTCAGTAAGACAATCCAAAGGTGCGTCTTGTGATCTGAGCCGCCGTCTGCCTGTCTCTTAGGACCCAGGAGTCCCTTCTTTATGTGGTCTTGTTTCATTCTCCTGACCATGCTGTCAGGTTGTTGTTGTTGTTAGGTGCATCGAGTCGAATCCGACTCATAGCGACCCCATGTACAGTGGAATGAAACACTCCCCGATTCTGTGCCAGGTACACGATCTTATTTATGTTTAAGCCCATTGTTGCAGACACTGTGTCAATCCATCTGCTGGAGTGGTTTCCTCTTTTTCATTGACCTGCCACTCTCCCAAACATGATGTCTTTCTCCAGGGATTGCTCCCTCCTGACTACATGTCCAAAATACGTAAGATGCAGTGGAGCCATCCTTGCTTCCAAGGAGCACTCTGGTTGCACTTCTTCTAGGACGGGACTGTTGGTTCTTTTGTTAGTCCATAGTATATTCAATATTCATCTCCAGCACCATAATTCAAAAGCATCAATTCTTCTCCTGTCTCCCTTATTCAATATCCAGCTTTCACAACCGTATGATGCGACTGAAAATGCCATGGCATGAGTCAGGCGCGCCTTTGTCTTCAATGTGACATCTTTGCTTTTCAATACTCTTAAGAGATTTTTTGCCACAGAGTTTCCCAATGCAATGTATCTTTTGATTTCTTGAATGCTGCTTCTATAAGTATTGATTGTAGAACCAAGTCAGGTAGAGACTGTTATTATTCCTGCCACATTTTAGCCAGAAGGTTGCTGGGGCTCAGAGACAAGATCACTTACACAAGGTCACACAGCTGCCCTGGAGAGGGCAAGGATTCAAACTGAGATCTTTCCAATTTCAAGGCATGCATGTTCTATGCCCCCTTCTCTGGTTAAAAGGGTTCTGGCACACGGTGGATGGGGATCTCTAGCCCACCCCTGGCAGGCCCCTTTAGAGCCCCACCTTCCTTCCTGCTCCTCCTTTCCACCCTGGCCCACTTCCTGGGCCTCCTAGGCCAGGCTGAGGGATGGCCCACTCGGGCCCAGCCCAGCCCAGCCCAGCCCGGCCTGACCAGACATGAGGCAGCGTAGGGGCCTGACTCAGTCTAGTCCTTCCTGGTGGCAGCCAGGACCCCCTCCTGCCCTCTAGCTTCCCGCCCTCTGCCTGCCTGCGTGCCTGTCCAGCAGGTCTGGCAGGTGAGTGACTCACACACCTGAGCCATTTGCATGCCCGGCCCGCTCTGGTGCCAGTGTCTCCGACCCCCAGGCCCGGCCTGCTCTGCCATCTGCTCCTCCTCCCGGATCCCTTCTCCATCGGTGGGGCTGCCCCAGGCACTCGCGGCTCTCCGCTGAGGACTGCAGTGGGACTGCACAGAAGCCAGGTCAGCTTTTCCTTTTAAACCACGTCTGTCCCTTGCTGAGTGTGTGTGTGGGGGGTGTCCTTTGGAAGTCATGGTGGTTGGCAGTGGGGGTTCTGCTGCTTTGACAGTTTTGGGCTCCAGGCGCAGGGGCAGCCTGCTCCCTCCCAGGTGGCAGGTGGGCTTGGGATGCCTTGGGATGGGCTTGGGGAGGACTGTGCTGGCCATGACCTTGACCGTGTGGCTCGTGGGGCAATGCGAGAGGAGGGAGGTGGAGGAACCTGAAGGGTGTGTGCGTGGTGGGAATTTCCCCCGCCTGCCTCTTAGGGTCACAGGGGTGACAGGATGTGGCTTGGTATGGCTTCAGAACACCCCACTTGACCACATCCTTTTATAGCTGGGACAACGGAGGATCCTGAGTGAGCCAGGGTCACTTGGTGAACTGGTGTCAGGGAGAGAGGTGGGACACTCACTGCCCAGCGCCCCTTCTGTTTCTCCCCTGATTTCTCACCCTGGCAGCCCTGCCTGTCCCAGCCCATCCCGGCCCCTTCACATCTGGAGCGAAGAGGGCAGGCTGTGTGATTTCACAGGTGGAGATTTCATGCGCTTACTACTGGACGGCATCGTAAAGGTCACCCTGACAGGTGGTTGCATAGCCACAGCTTGACTACCTCTGGTGACGGATGGGTCACTGCTTTCGGAGGCAGCTCGTTTCACTGACGTGGCCGATGTCTGGCCAACAATGATCTAATACTTGCTGGGCACTTACTTAGTGCCCAGTATTTTGCTAGCACAGCATGGTGCACGTATTAACTTACTTACTCCTCTGACACTGCGTGGGGTAGGCGTTATTCTTATCACTCTTCTAGCTGTGGAAACAGGAACAGAGAGGTTAAGTAACTGACTCAAGCTTTCACAGCTTGAGCAAAAGAAAGCTGGGATTTGAACCCCAGTGAATTTGGTTCTAGAGTTTCACTGAACTCTTAGCTGCCTGGTATCGCTGCTGCCGTATGGCGGTAAGGCTCACCAGGAGGGGGCCTGCTGGGCACAGTGAGGCTGAGATTGTAAGGGGAACCTTAAGTCACAGTGGCTGGATGAGCTTCCAGGGACCTGAGGTCCCTGCAAATGTCACTGTCAAAGCTTTTTGCTTTCTCCTGCTTCGTCTTGGTAGATCAGTCCATGCCTCACGCAGCCACACAGGTGTCAGAGTCCAGCCAAAGTGGCCATTGGCTCCCAGGCTGGCGGGGGCTGAGCAGCAGAGGGAGGATTAACAGTGGTTGGCCCAGGATCCCAAGCAATCTGTCAGGAGTCTCCATGGTGCACTGGGCAAAGAAGGCAATGGCGGGGGTGGGCATTGCAGGGGGCAGGAGGCGCCTGGGTCTTGCGTTTGCTCTCCTCTTTCCATTACCGCCATGCAGAGTGGCCTCTGCTCTGCTCTCTCTCCACTGCACCTTGCCTGCTATTGGGGGGCACGTGGAGACCAGTAAGGGCAGCAGCTCATTCCAAGGCCCACGTCTCTTATCCTGAAGGGTGCTCACAAGAGCCTGGGGAGCTGGGCAGAGCAGGCAATGGCCATCCCCATGATGACTGTCCCCATAGTTGAGTGACAGAGGCCCAGAGAGGTCAGATGATCTGGCTGAGGTCACACAGCTAAGAGATGACAGAGTCAGACACTCTGACTGACAGAGTCAGTCAGTGCTCTAACAGAGTGCACTGCACACCCAGGCCAGCTCCTGTTCTCCCCCCGTTTTTCCTGGGGGCTGTCCTGGAACAGGGGGCAGAGGGCTCAGAGCTTCCTCAGCCTTTGGATCCTAAATCAGGCTCTCCTGAGGTTTGGCAAGCGATGGCCACCTCCCTGCTGGCCCCCTGGGGGCTGAGTTCCTCTGAGCATGCGCATTCTGTGGGGCCTGGAGTGGACCTGGAGGTTTTGGGGGGGGGTGAGCTGGAAGGTGAGAAGAGACCCTTATCTTCTTGGGCAGGAGGCTGCTAACGTGAGCCCGCTGTCCCCCTTCTCCAGTGACAATGCAGTCACAGTAACGGTGACATTGGTGCCAGTGCCACCACTGTGGCCACGTACCCATTTATTGGGCCCTACCATATGCCTAGCTGGGTGCCTGGCATGGTCCTCCTATTTCAGATGAGGAAACCGAGGCTCTGAGAGGCAAAGTCCCTTGCCTAGGGTCACAAGGTTGATCAGTCGCACTGAAATCATCTGTATGAAAATTGAAAGTGCCGCCACCTGAGGTCACCATCCGAGGTTCACAGCCCAGCCAAGACCAGGGCCCAGCTTGTGTGACCTCTGATTTTGTTCTCCCTCAGTGCCTCTGGGCTGCAATGGACTCCAGAATTGTGGTTTCTGATCTTCCTGCCTTTAAACATGGGCCCTTCTGCAAAGCGATTCAACTCTTGGGGCCTGGGTCACCCCACCTTTGAGCAGGGGCTGACCCTCTCATCCCTGTGTGTCACCGAGGGCAGAGAACAGTCACGGCAGAGAATGCCGGTAAACCTCAACCCACGCGCAGGCTCAGAGGCAATTACGGGAGCGTCTCCAGTCCCTGCTGTGACTGACACAGCCTTGACATCTCACCCTTGTGGCCACCCTCAGAGGTAGGAACACAGGCCATGCTGATGCTGGGGAAGATGAGGCTGAACTCAGGCAAGGTCACAGCACCCGGTGGCGGTGGTGGGGGGCAAGGATGTGGAGCAGTAAGCGGCAGTGGGAGATGCAGCCCAGCCTCGCAGCAGCCCGTAGCCTGAGGGACCTCTGTTCAGATAAAGCCAGGTCCTGGGCTCCATCAGATAAAAGAAGATCAGGATGAGTCAGGGTGAGACAGTTAACAAGTATTAAGTAGAGAGGAGAGATAGTGAGTGCTTTAGATGTAAGACCGGTGTTCAGAGAGAATGAGAGAAGCCTAAGGAAAAAGAAAATAGTACACATCCAAGACACGTCTGCGGGGTTACCGAGAAAGAGTCGCACCTAACTGTTTTAACAATCACTCTGTATATATGTTTTCGTGGCTTTTGAAGTTATATTGCTCCAAGGACGTGATTTATCACCATGTTCAAAGATGAAGCAAAGTTCAAGATGAAGTAGAGTTTAAAGTGTCTGTAAAAAAATACATGAGCCAATTTACCTATTTGTTCACCCCCCCCCCCCCGTACTGGGGGTTGGACCCAGGCCCTTGCGCCTGCATGCTCTGCAAGTGCTGAACCACTGAGCTGCACCCCCAGCCCATTTTTTACTTTTTGAGACAGGGTCTCGACTGCCTCTGGTCTCGATCCTCCTGCCTCCGCCTCCCTGGCCACTAGGATTACAGGTGTGCACCACTGCGCCCAGCAACAGTTTCCTTTTTGTAAATGAGACTGGATGGTGGTCTTCCGAGGTGCACTGTTTGAGTCTAGGGAGGAGAGTAGAGGGCAGAGAGGTTAAACCTGAAGGTCACAGACCTCAGTGAGCGAGGCCCGTTTGTTCTCTGTGACACCCTCTGAGGTCTCTCAGGGACAGGAGCATAGGCAGTACGCTGGCCGTCTTCGTGTCCTGCCCGTGGTGCTGGATCTGTTGACTTTTGGCCAGCGGGTGACATCACTGGATTTTAGGGTGAGAGGCTTCTTCCTCTTCCTGCGTCCCCTTACTTTTTCCTCTGTCTTTTTATCCTGCCTCTGAGCTGGGCTGCCTGCCCCCGAAGGGAGCACCCACCATCACGAAAGCTTCCTGGAGAAGGGGGTCTCCCAGGGTCCTAGGGAGCCTAGCAGCGAGGAGGTTCAGAGACCCACACCCCGGGCTTCCAGGGGGCCAGGCTCCTGCGAACACAGCCAGGAGCTTAGCAGGTGGATCTGAGGCAGGTGCCCTGGTGCTGCCAGGTCCTCAGCAGCCAGCCCAGGCTCCGCCCTCCTTGCCCTCCGGCAGAATGGAGGAGACCCCACCCCCACCCTGCCTCCTCTCAGGAACAGGCAGCCCTTGTTCCCAGGGGATGGGCGAGCAGGGAGCTCCCCAGCCGCTCGGCAGCCTGCTCAGCAAGGATTCCTGTCCCTCTGCCCGCCAGGCTCAGCCCAGCCTGGCTCGCCCTGGCCAAGACATGTGATATCCCAACAGAGGGAGGGAACCGGGGGCCAGGATGCCCCCTCCTCCCTTGTCCCTCCCCATCTAACCCTACCCTGCCCCCCCCAGCAAGTTGGAATTCAATCTGATAAGTGTTTGTCCGATCTGATAAAAAAGGTTCCAATGTCAAGGCTTGTTTGAGCGGAGCTGCAGTGGGGGAGGGACCCTGGGCCCAGGGCCAGGAGGTGGCCTCCGCCTGCCCCTCCAATTCTTCATGCCCATTGTGACCCTGACCAAACCCTTGCCTACTCTGGGCCTCAGTTTCCCCCTCTGGGAAAGGAGGAAGTTGGCTTGGATCATGCCTAAGGCCCCTTCCAGCGGTAAAGTCTCTGAGTGGGTGGGGTGGGGTGGATGGGGTGGGGGAGGGGCTTTCTGTCACCTCTCCTCTCTGCCCGTCCCTATTGCCACAAAGCCCAGGAGGAACCAGAATTTGGTGTCTGCTCAGTGTGGGACTGGTGAAGACCTGGGTGACTGCCACACAAGCCTGCTCCTGTGCTAGGGCCAATTTTTGGAATCAACCCAAGATGCCAGTGTTTGGTCCTCTGTGGGGGAAGAGGCCTCCTGGGCCCTTTCCACCTTGTCAGGGGAGGAAGGATGGACTTTGGGGTCAGGCTTGGGTTCAAATCCCAGCATTGTGCTTTCTGTCGGTATGAACCCTAGTGAATTGTTTGTCTCAATTTATGCAACTGCAAAGGAGGATGATGACCTCGGGCTCGCCAAGCTGTGTGTGCGTGTGCGTTCTCACAGGCACATCCTCAGCCTGGCGCATAGTATGTGCTCAGTAAGAGCAAGGGCTCGCCCCGGCACCCGCACCACCCAACACCCCGCTTCTGGCAAATGGACAATCTCTGGATCGGCAGGGCGCCTTTCGGTGCTATCTTGGACCACAATGACATGTCCATTCAGACTTTCTAAGAGGGATAGAGATGACATGACCACTTTCTAGTCCTTTTCTCTTCCCCTCTCCCTTAAAGTTGTTCTGGAAACTATGGTGCTGGGCCACACGCCGCATTGCCCGATTTCCTGGGACGGCTGGGTCGTATCACCTCGGAGCCTGCCTTCCCCCTGGGAAACTTGGCTCTGCTCAGAGAAGGGCAGGGCGAGCCCACTTCACGCCGTCTCACCCCAGAATCTGGCCGGTGGAAGGAAGCCACTGGTCAGAAATCACGAGGCAGGAGGACTCGTGGGTCAGCGGGAGAGCTCCAGAATTAACTAGAGAGCCAACCCTGAAAGCCCTGGGCTCCTGGGGGCGTTCACAGGTCGGAGCGAGCCCGCAGAGTGCGGTTGGGTGGACTCCAACCAAACCCACAGCTCGGTTCCCAGGCCTCGCCCCGCAGCCACAGGGCAGGGAGGGCCCTCTGCTGGCACCAACACGGTCTCCTTCCTCCCTCCCCCACCCAGAGATGTGGAGTTTGGGGTTGAAGAGATGCAATTCCCTGGCCATGTGGTGGTGTCTGGGAAGGGACAAAATGCTGGATCAGACCGGACAGGTGGCCACTTTGCTAAAGCTGTCTCAGAGCTCCTCACCCACACAACACTCCTTTTTTTTTTTTTTTTCTTGTCCCTAGAAGAGTCAAGGGCTGTGATTTGGTTCAGTTGGTAGAGCATCGCTCTGTGCGTGCTGAGGCCCTGGGTTTGATCAGCAGCATTGCAAAAATGGGAGAAGGATCTGGCAACCCACTCCTGGAACAATCCCGAGAAAATCAGCCACCGAAAACCCTATGAGGGTCAGTATGGGTTGGACCCAACAAGAGGAAGAGTCAACATACTCATCTGCCAGGGAATTTTCCAGTTAGCAGGAAAACTGCATCCTGCAGGCTCCCTCTTTATTTTTTATTAAAAAAATTTTTTTTTAGCAGTATTGGGGGTTGAACCCAGGGCCTTGGGCTTGTATGCTCTGCAAGTGCTGGACCACTGAGCTGCACCTTCAGCCCATTTTTTTTTACATTTTGAGATAGGGTCTCGCTAAGTTACACAGACTGCCTTTGGTCTCGAACTTGTGATCCTCCTGCCTCTGCCTCCAGAGCTGCTGGGGTTATAGGCATGCACCACTGCGCCTGGCCCTCCCTCTTTACTGACAGGTGGGTGGATTGTTATGGCCCATGGTTCAGTTGTATCCATCCATTGCCATCCATCCTTTCACCTACTCTTTCACCCGCCCATCCATCCATCTTCCACTCATCCATCCATCTATCCATCTCCACCCTTCATCCACTGTCTTTCTTCCATCCATCCATCCATCCATTCATCCATCCATCCACCCAAAGACTGTTTATTGAGTGCACAATCTATGCAAGACACTGTATTCTGGACATATGACTCTGTTTGACTCTGCACAAAGCAGACATGATCCTGCCCTATGGGAGATTCCGGAATACGCTGGCTCCCTACCCATGGCAGCAGTGCAGGTGACAGATGGTGCACAGGGGAAGCCCCAAGCTAGCTTCTAGGGGAGTTGGGCAGCCTGTGAGCAAACCACCACCACAGAGGAGCCTGGGTGTGCGGGTCTGAGGGCTTCTGTGGGCCCTGAGCCACCACTGCTGCCTGCTTATTCGCCAGTGAGAAGCTGCAGTGCCTTAGGGTGAAGTGAGCCACGAGACCGGGAGCTGCCGCCTGCTCTTTCTTTTTTTTTTTCTTTTCCTTTTTTGGTTTTGTTTTGAAACAGGTTCTCCCTACATAGCCAGTGCCGGCCTGGAACTCGCTGAGTTGTCCTGGCTGGCCTTGAAATTGTGATCTTCCTGCTTTAGCCTCCTGAGGGCTGGGACTGGAGGTGGGCACCACGGCATGAGTTTCTTCAGCCTGGCTTTACCGGTGCTAGGACTGGATGTCTGAAAATCCCCTCGAACCTGAGGGGAGGCAGGCGTCGCTATGGATAGAGCTCTCAGGGGAGCAGCCAGAAAGGGTCAGAGGGTCACTAGGGGTCCCCCTGGCACTGAGGGGCAGGGACACATTGGCCTTGTGTCCCACTGTACTTCCAGCCCCTGGAGCCCCCTTCCCCGTGCACATGGGGAGTAACACCTGTGCACCAGGTCTCCAGGGGCGGCCTGACTCTCATACTGGCGTACCTGGAAGGAGCAGGGGTTCTGGCTCCAAAAAGGAGCGGGTTCAAATGCTGGCACCCCCACTTAGCAGCTCTGTGGGATCCTGGGTGAGACACTTCCCTTTTCCAGCCTCAGTTTTCTCATCTGCAAAGTAGGAATGGCAGTTTTGACATCGACGGTTGTTGGATAGATAGGAAAGAGTGGAGGGCCTTAGACCTTAGAAGGGACCCGTTAGCCAGGCGCAGTGGCGCACGCCGGTAATCCCAGCGGCTCGGGAGGCGGAGGCAGGAGGATCACAAGTTCGAGACCAGAGGCAGTCTGCGTAACTTAGTGAGACCCTTCTCAAAAAGTAAAAAAATGGGTTGGGGGTGCAGCTCAGTGGTCCAGCACTTGTAAAGCATACAGGCACAAGGCCATGGCTTCAACCCCCAGTACTGCATAAAACAAACCAAAAAAACCAACAACAACAAAAAGAAGGGACCCGTTGAAGAGTGAGTGTCATTTCCATTATGCACATCTCTGGGGTGTCTCTAAGGGCTGTGACCCAGGGCCACGGGACAGGACTGGTGGAGATGGGATGTCTGCTGACCACCACGTAGTTTTGGGGAGACAAACTGGGAGAGTCAGATAGATCCAAAGGCGTGGCTTCCTTGCTGTGTGACCCAGAAGGGCCATGTGCCTCTCTGTGCCTCAGGTTTCCTGTGGAAAGTGTTCTGAAAGGCAGCTCTCCTGGAGAGTTCCTACAAGAGGGCATGGAGAACCCCAGGCCTGGTGTGCCCCTAACACACTGGAAGATCCACTAAAGGGGGCCGTCACTGGGGGCCTTGTAGGAGTGTGAGGCCACGGGACCGTGTGGGTGCGACTGTGAGGTCTGGCGGGAGACCTTGGGTTGCATCTGAGAGAAGGAGCTTGGGTCCTCCTTCATGTTACGTCCCTCCTGTGCTGGGTCCCCATCTATGCCTCTGTTGACCTGCTGGTTTGCCAGGCTGGCCCTGGTGGAGGCTTTGAGATCCCAGCAGAAGCCCACTTTCAGGAGCTCGGCCTCTTGTGTTGGATGAGGGGAGAGTTGGTCCACGTTAACTGGAGGCCACAAGGTTTTAGGGGCAGAGCGTGGACACTGGATTTGAACACCAGGCTCCCACTGTGTGTCCTTGGGCTAGTCACTTAACCTCTCTGGGCTTTGGTTTTCTTATTCAAAGCCACCTTCCTGGCAGGGCATTCTGGAGCCTCACACATAGTAGGCCTCTTTCAGTGAGAGGGATGTTAAGTGGCCTCTGCCAAGGGCCAAGGGCCGAGGGAGTAGATGTTAATGAGCTCTGGGGCTGGTCCAAAAGCCAGTCTATAAAACTCCTGCCTGCAGCTTCTGGTACGTTGCTAATGGGAGTTTCTGTGACGGACACAGCCACATAAGGGCCCATTGTCCCAAGCGGGGATGGTTTTATGACTCTTAGAAAGCGTCTTTCATCTGGGAACCAGTGAGCTTGTGGAGCCTCCCAGGCTGGGGTGGTGAAAGCAAGGGATGATGGGGGTTTCTGGGGCTTACGCCAGGCCCCAGCCACGGCCGCAGCCTGCTGGGGGAGCAGGACGCTGCTGGTGCCCCTGCAGGCGCGGGGCTGGCAGCCGCTGATTGTCCTTGCCCAGCCCGGGGCCCTTCCCCTCTGAGGCCTTCTGTCCAGCCTGTCCTCAGCTGGGGCTGCTTGGCACAGCTGGATGCTCACTGCGTCCCGGCTCCCTCCCTGCCCCTCTTTGTCAGCATCCAGTGCCACCTCCCCTCCATCCGGAGGCAACTTCTAGAACAGGCTGCTGGCTCTGCCTGCCGTCAGCTGATCGGCAACTCTCATCCCCCGGAGCCTGGCCTGGCCCTGGGTCACGGTGGTAACCTGATTCTAGGAAGCAAAGACCTGTCGCCTGTCTGTCCTTTCTGTCCTTTCTGGCTCTGGGGCCAGGCCCCAGACTGAGCCATCCTCCCTGGCTCAGCAGACGCCCAAAACTCTCGCCTGCTCATCCCCAGAGGGGGCTGCAGATGCCTGCGTGGTGGTCCAGGCTTGCTTCCTGTGCAGAGCAGCTGGCCCACGGGCAGGTAGGGGCTGGGCTGGTGGGCAGAGGATCTAGAGGCTCCACAAGCTCGCTGGTTCCTGCCCCCTCCTGCTCCCTTCCAAGGGCTGGGATTGCAGGCACATGCCACCATGTTTTTAAAATTTTTAATTTTGTTTTCAGAACCTTATCTCAAACTTGGCCGCTGCAGATGCCCCTGGCCCACATTTACCCTGGCTGTGATCTGCCTCCTTTGCTCCTTCATCTTTCCATTTTACGAGACACAGTGAGGCTGGAGCCGGCGGCTGGGGGTACCTGTGCTCTATCTGGGCCCCTCGCACAGGACTCAGGAGCCCCCTCATTCTGCAGTGTGACAGTAGCCAGGGGCAGAGGTCACCTCTTGACTGCTAATCCCACCTCCTGTCATGGACTGCTTTGCTTTCAAGGAATAAAAATGCACCCTGGCAGGTGCGAGTGGAGGGGCTCCGTGTGAGTCCCAGCCAGGCTGATGGACACTCAGAGCTGGGACCAGTGCCTGTGTGTCTCAGTTTCCTCATCTGTAAAGCAGGAGTAAATGTACCCACTTTACAGGGTTGCTGGGAGGATGAAATGAGTTCATACCTGGAAGGGTTAGGACAGAGCCCAGTATAGAGAGAATGCTATGTGAGGGTTTGCTGTTAATGCTACTATTATTTCATTATGAACATTGACTTTGGATCTTCTAGGCTAACATGGTCTGTCCCCATCTTTTTCTCCCACTTTGCACCCCTTTTTTCTTCCTCCCTTCCTTCCTTCTTTCCTTTTTTCCTTCTTTCCTTCCTTCCTTCCTTCTTTCCTTTTTCTTTTTCTTTTTTCTCTTTTGAGATAGGGTCTCATAGCCCAGGTTGGTGTGGAACTCATTATGTAGCCCAGGCTGGTCTCAAACTCATGCCCCTTCTGCCCCCTCCTGCCCCCTCCCAAGGGCTGGGATTACAGGCACATGCCACCATGGTTTTTTTTATTTTTAATTTTGTTTTCAGAACCTTATCACAAACTTGATCTTTTCTTTCTTTCTTTCTTTCTTTCTTTCTTTCTTTCTTTCTTTCTTTCTTTCTTCAGTACTTGGGGGTTGAACCTAGGGCCTTGCATCTACTTTGCAAATGCTCTACCACTGAGTTATACCCCTAACTCCTTTCTTTTTTTTTTTTTTTTTTATCTTGAGACAGGGTCTTGTTAAGTGATGCAGGCTGTCTCTGGTCTCAAACTTGTGATCCTCCTGCTTCTGCCTTCCAAGCTGCTTGGATTAGAGGCACGTGCCACTGTAGGTATAGAAAAATTGTGTGTCTAGTACAACCCACATCCCGCTGACTGACCCCATCTGAATTCGAGAGGAAGTTTACCATCGGAATCAGGAAATTCACATGATTCCTTGCTATCATCGAAGTCTCCGACCCTATTTATGCTTTGCCAGTTGTCCCAACAATGTCTTTTATAGCAAAAGGACTGAGTTTAGAGCCACAAGGCATGGTGGCCCAAACCTCATACCTAGACCATGTTCCAAAAAAAGGGAAAAAAATCCGGTTAGAAAGAAGATGACAAAGGATTACTCTTCCCCCCTTTTAGCCAGTGGGATAAGGGGAAGGGGTGAAAGCGGTTGCCTGGGTGCAGTGCGGAGCTTGGGTGGCATCAAGCCCAGAGCCATGTGTTGGGGCCATGTGTAGCCCACTGGAATTGGCTACTCCTCTCCTTCCCTGATTGGTGGTTTTAGAACAACCTTGACACTTTGTCCCCAATAGAACAGTTGTTCCCACTGGTATCTCCCTTAAAGTGCCCCTTATGCCCCTTAGAGTGCCCATCATGCCCCTTAAAGTGAAAGCCTGGGGACTGGGGACATGGTTTGGTGGTAAAGCACTTGCCTAGTATACCCATGGCCCTAGGTTTGGTCCCCAGCACTGAAACAAACAAAACAAAACAAAACAAAAAGCTTTTTCTCTGAAGAGCTGGGTGTGGTGGCTCATGCCAGTAATCCCAGCACCTGGAAGGCTGAAGCAGGAGGATCTCCAGTTCCTGGACCAGCTTTGGCTACATAGCAAGGGTAAGGCCAGCCTGGGGTTATAGAGTGAGACCTTATCTCAAAAAAACAAAACAAAACAAAACAAAACAAAACAAAAAAAAAAGCCAGGCATGGTGGCACACGCCTGTAATCCCAGCAGCTCGGGAGGCAGAGGCAGGAGGATCGCAAGTTCGAGACCAGAGGCAGTCTGTGTAATTTAGCAAGACTCTCTCTTAAAAAAGTAAAAAAAAAAAAAAAGGACTGGGGGTGCAGCTCAGTGGTCCAGCACTTGCAGAGCATGCAAGCGCGAGGCCCTGGGTTCAACCCCCAGTACCGCCAAAAAAAAAAAAAAAAAAAGCAACCCCACCCCTGCTCTTGCTCCGTCCTCTTTGCCAGCTCAGTGGTGGAGACAGGGAGAGCAGATTCCTGAATCCCATCCAGAGGTGATGCATCATTAATGATGATGCTTGCACAATAAATCCTGCACTCCCCGGAGTGCTCAGCCAGTGGACGATTCTGGTCAATTGGATGTTCTGGAAACATTCTGGAAACATGGAAACATTCCCAGAAATCCTTTCTGCTCCTTTCGTGGCTATGGAAGCCCAGGTACTCTTCTTATTCAGCAGATACTTGTTTCCACGGAAGCAGCTTCCTTACAGGTGCTGGGCTCAGGCCTTGCATGAGATGGCAGAGCGCAGCCTCCAGAAACTCAGCCTGGGGGAAGCTATGGGCAAACACCTCACCGTGCTCAGGGGTACTGCAGGATGCCTGGGGAGCCTGCAAGCCCGGCTAGGAGTACTAGGGAGAGCTCCTTGCAAAAGGGGTCTCCACATGGAGCCCTCTAAGGCGCTCCGACTATGGTGTCTGGTGTGAAGATGCCAGGCACACGCCATGCGGAAGGAACAGCAGGAGCAAAGGCCTGGCCCCCCAGTGTATGATCATCTGTGCTGCGAGCTTAGAACGTGGGGCTGGGAAGCGGGAGAGGAAGGTATGTGTGCGTCAAGAGAGCAAGAAGGTGGAGAGAGCAAGAAGAGAGCAGGCTGGCCTGGCTGGCGAGGGCTGCAGGCTCATTCATTGTCAAGAGTGCGTTCAGGATGTGACTCCCTATTGTAAGTGTAAAGAGCAGAGGGACAATGATATGAAAACAGGCACAGTGGAGGGGCCTCAAACTCAGGAGGTGTGCAGTGCTGGGAGCGGTGGCAACACAGCTGGGCCTAAGGGGAGTCCCTGGTCCTGGGGGCCTGCGGAACGTGGCCGTTGGGGGAACATGAGCCCAGTACACCAGCTCTTCAGCTGTGTTCAGAGAGCCCACAATCCAGCTTTTCATGGGCAAGCTCCCAACTATCAAATGTTGGTGGCTAATTAACAACAACAGCAAAACTATTGTGGGCAAAATAGTTTGCCCACAAAATCATCTGCAGGCTAAAAGAATTTTTTTTTCAGTACTAGAGGTTGAACCCAGGGCCTCTAGTACTGGCTAGGCCAGTGCTCCACCAGTGAGCTTCACCTCTAATCCCAATTCTGTTTTTTATTTTGAGACAAGGTCTTGCTAAGTTATGCAGGCTGCCTCTGGCCTTGAGCCTGTGATCCTCCTGCCTCAGCCTCCCGAGTAGCTGGGATTACAGGTGTGAGCGATGGTGCCTGTTTACAGGTTCAACTTGTTTTATGCTCTGAACTGAGAGGGTTCTATGGATGAGGGGTCTCCTTGGGATCCATAATGATCCTCTAATATTGCATGTGCCTCTATCCTGTGCTGGCCTTTGGGGAGGCACAATGGGGGTCTGGGACATTGCCCAGAGCCATTCATTTCAAAAGCCCTAAGTGCAGTGGGCCTGCAGCTGTAGCCCTGTGACATCCGATCCCTCAGATCTTGGAAGCTAAGCAGGGTGGGGCCTGGTTAGCGCTTGGATGGGAAACTGCCTAGGAACACCAGGTGCTGTGGGCTTGGGAGAAGGACCCGGCAGCCCACTCCCAAAAAACAATCTACCATTGAAAACCCTATGAATAGTAGAGAAGTACTGACAATAGTGTTTCCCCTGTTGTATGTAGGTCACAATGAGTCAGATACCCATGGCTCCTAACAACAACAAGTGCAGTGGAGCCCAGAAGAATGGCGGCCACATGGGGAGGGTTCCTGGGGATCCTGGGCTTTGTGACAGTTCTGGAAGGGGAGGGTAATGCTTATAGTACGACCCATGGAGGGCATAGGTGTCCTAGGAGGGAGGACTCAGGCCCAGGAGGGAACTAAGATGGCCCAGCAGGAGGCTGGAGTGATTCTAAAAGGCAACGAATACAGGTCCAGCTATGAAAGCAGCACCCACATGTCCACTCTCAGGTCTAAGGCTTAGTGCTATGAACCCTGAGTCACTCAGTGGACGGCAGAGCATAGTGCTTCCTGTTCGGCCAGCATTCCAGAAGCTTTCCTCCTTGTTCTTAAGGCCATGGTGTATTTGCCCCTGGAACGCAAGCTCCCCAGGGGCTGGGACTGAGCCCATTTGTTCACGGAAGTCTCCTGCACGCCCAGGAAGGTGCCTGGAACATAGTAAGTGCTCAACAAATACTTACTGCTTACTTACTGCGCGTCAACAGCACCTAACAACAGCACTTACCATGAGCTGGTGCTGGCTAGGCCTGGGCTCTGTACAACCCTTATCAAAGCTCTATGGTGCTTATGTTCTCGTGCGGAGGCAGACAATAAACAAGCAAACAAATCAATGAATAAGAGGATTTCAGGGAGTGGGCACTACATGTCTCAACTGTACTGTGGTAGCCTGTTTGAGTGTCTTCTAGCCTATGAGAATCAAGGGGGCAGGGCTGGGTCCTGTGGACCCTGTGGGTCCTTGTTTCTTTGGTAGCCTTTACAGTTGCAGCATTTTTTTCTTTTTTCTTTTTTAATGTTTCTGCTGGCTGTGTTGAACCAAGGAACGCAGGCTGACAATGAGTTCCACCCACAAGTACCTGAAAACCTTCGGAGGTGGCAGAGCTCATTATTATCAACCTAGGAGTAATTGCTGATAAGCTTGAGTGTGAATTTCCTTGCATATATAGAGGTAGCGGGGGAGTGTTTAACAGGGGTGGGGATAATCTTAATTAGTGACCTGATAACTGTAATTAATTGCAGCATATCTGGAGGCCCTTTTTGGGATCCTGGGAGGGAGCAGCTAGTGTTTGGCAGCTTTTGGGGGTGGGAAGGAGGGGGAGCTAGAGGCTGGTTGATATCACTTTCTTGCCGGGGGAGTTTTGGCAAATTACCCACAGCTCTGAGGCTCAGTTTTCTCTCGGGGAAATGGGGCTATAGCCAATATCCAAGGGTTGCTCGCTTACAACAGAGGTCAAAGCGCTCTGCTTAGCAATGCCTGGGGCTTCCTGCTAGGGCTGTCAGTACTAGGGCTATTATGAGAGGACCGGTGTGAGGCTGCAAAGGATCCCTCTGCCCAGGACCTTCGCAGCTGGACAGAGGCACATCACAGGTCTGGGTGTCCCCCTGGGAAGGACCCAGGGACCTCTCACCCCAGCAGGGAACCCCGGACCATAGAGAAGCCGGCAGCCAGCGTCCCAGGAGAATCAAGGAGGCAAGATGGTGCGTGGGAGGGGGTCCTGCGGGAGAAACGGGAAAGGGGGACACCCGGTGCGAGAGGCCCGCCCCCCTCCTCTCCCCGCCTCCCCCTGCCTCTACCAGTCCCCCGGCCTCGGTTTCCTGGGGGTGCTGGAAGGCTGCGGGTGCCGGGCCCCGCCCCCTCGGCGGGACCCCAGCGCGGGCAGCCGTTCCAGGGATCAGGGAGGGGGCGCGGCGGCCGCGGCCCCGGCCACCAGGGGTTAAGCGGTGACCTCAGCTGCAGCGCCCCGGGCCGGCGGAGGGGGCGGCGCCGCGTCGCCGTGCGCGGCGGCACCAGGCCGCTCGCTGCTCGGACGCGCGGGCCGCGCGGTGCACTCGGGCCGCGGCCTGGCGGGCGGCGGCGGCGGCCACGGACTCGGGCGGGCGCGGAGCTCGCCCTGGCAATGGGCGCCCGCGGCGGCCGGCGGAGCTGGAGGCGCGGCGCGCGCCGGGCGCCTTTGTGAGCGGCGCGGCGCGGAGAGCGGCCCGCGGCGGCCGGCGGTGAGTGGGCGCGGGCGTCCCCTGCCCCGCGCGAGCTTTGTGGCCGGGTCTCGGGTGCGGGGCGTCTCTGGAAGCCGGTGTCCCCGGGTGTGTGTGGCCGGCGCCTCCCGTGCGTCTGTGCATCCCTCAGGGAGAGTCCCACGCCTGGTCCTCCCTCCGTGGGCGGGTCCCCCTCCCGGTGTCCCTCGGACGGCTGTGTCGCTAGTGGGAGTGTGTGGCCCCTCCCCCAGCCAGTGTCCCTCTGTGCTCCTTGGATGTCCTGATTGGCCTTTGTGCCTCAGCCTCTGTGTGTGACCTCCAGCCCACTGGCCTGGGGACAGTTTGGGAATCCTGGGCCCCACTCTATGCCTCACTTTCCTCAGCTGCCCGCTGTGGTTCATGTACCCTCCGGCTGACCTTGGGTGTGTGGGTGGGGGTGGTGGCCCGTGCATTGCATGAAGTCAGAGAACACTTGGGTGGCCTCTGTTCTGGATCAGTCTCTCTCACCCTGGGTCCATGCCCGCAGGAGGGGCAGGAGTGGAGTTGTGGGAGGAGAGGATGCTGGGTCAGCCTCAGGCTGTGGTCCCACAGCAGGGTCAGCCCCGGGTGCCCATGGGGCAGGAGTGTGTGTCTAGTGGGCCCTCCTGAGGATGTGGACCAGTGTCCAAGGGCCGCCTCTGAGCCAGAGCCCAAGCCTGCTGCAGGAGAGGAGGCCCGGGTTCCCTCCCTCCACTCCCATGGTGGGGTCCTGCGGCAGGGGTCTCACATCTTCTGAAGGCCCTGGAGAGGCTGGGAGAGGGGCCCACCTCCATCCAGAGCAGGGAGGTGGTGCTGGGTGGCTCCCACTTCCGTGGGCTTTGGAGCTCAGTCACTGCCTCGAAGACCTTGGCCTCCCGTGGGAGACCCCACCTCCCGGCCATCTGCTGTCCTCTGTCCTCAGATGCTGGGGAGAGGGCCGGTTGTGTGGGCTTATCAGTCTGCCCAGCCCTGCCCTGCAGCCTAGTCCGGGTGGCTGTGAACTGCAGCATCCATCCGCCCATCTGTCCACCTGTCTATCCTGGCCCCTGGCACACAGGGGAGAAAGGAGAGTGCTGTCTGAAGGTCCCTGAGATTGTGGACTAGGGGGTCTCAGGGTACAGCTCAGGACCCTCCATGTGCCCCAATCTGGTTCTCACTTTCCTCCACCTCCGTGGCCTTCCTGACCGGCCCCCCTCCCCCCATATCTTCCCCTCCACCAGAAAGCCTTGGTCCCTGCTGTTCTCTTTGTCCAGAGATGGGCTTCCTCCCTCATCTTTCAGTTCTCACCTGGGGTCATCTCCTCTCTGTCAGCCTGGGCCAGCTCCTCATGCTCTTAGGATCCTTGCCCAGCCGGATCCGCCACCTTCCTGTCTGACTTGAAGCCAGGGACCACCTCTATCCTTGGTCATCAGCCTAGAAAAGTGCCTGGCCCATAGTAGGTGCTCAATAAATAGTTGATAGAACTTTGTTGTCATTGTTAGGTGCCGTGGAGTCGGTATCCGACTCATAGCGACCCTCTGTACAATGGGAAACACTATTGTCAGTGCTTCTCTGCTGTGCATAGGGTTTTCAATGGCAGATTGATTTTTGGGAGGGGGTTGCCAGGTCCTTCTCCCAAGCCTACAGCTTCTGCTCAGTTGGTAGAGCGCTGTGCTGCAGTCTTTGAGGTCCCAGGTTCAATTCCCAGCACCGCAAAACTGGGAGAAGGACCTGGCAATCCACTCCGAACGCAATCCCGAAACAGCCAGCCATTGAAACCCCTATGAGGGTCGCTATGAGTCGGATACCGACTCGACAGCACCTACCAACAACTTGATGGAACTAGTGGTTCCTAAATTCTGCCATGTCACGTTTTCACTTCGAAGGAGTCTGGGGAAGGGAGAAGCTGGTGGGCTTCCAAGCAGCAGGTGAATGGAGAGAAAGGCCCATTGTGAATTTGAGAAATAGCAAGTTCATTAACAGACATTTACGGTACCTGCTAGTGTCAGGAGCTGGTCCAGGGGCCTCAGTCATGTGATCTCTTATACAGTGAGGAGGTGCAGAGTGGAAACAATATAATCTTAGATAAATTCTGAAAGGATGGAGTGATGTACTGATGTGATAATAATAACTTCCCAGCCACCATCTCTTTGTTTTGACAACAACCGTGATCATTAGGCAGGGAAGATGGGCTCAGACCCATTTTGCAGACGGGGAAATTCAACAGGCAGCTGTAAATGACTGCCTAAGGCCATAGCTGTAAGTGACTGCCTAAGGCCACAGCTAGTCAATGAAGGAGTGTAGCCTGAAGCAGGGGGTTCCTCGCCACTCAGCTCTTGCTGGCTTCTGCACGCTTGTCTTCAGTGCCTCTGTGTTCTGACACCCAGCTCAAAGACGGTGAACAAGGCTTTGTTCCCTCTGTCTGGCCCTCTAGGGGTCCAAAGTCCACAAAGAGAGTCAAGCTCATAAACAAGGGAGGGAGGCAAAGTTCTCCCCTGCCCCCAACTCTGCCCAGCCTCTCTGGCCCAGCTCAGCTGCTTCCTTGCCCTGGGTCTTCAGAGAGCTCCGTGGTGCTTGTTTTTCTCGATGGCGGTTACCAGAGTGAATTTCTTTCAGTGTCTTAGTCTGATAAAATGCCCAGGGGCCACTTGTCCTAACAGAGCCTGTTCATAGCTCTGGGCAGCTATGTGTCAGAGTTAGCTTGTCCTGATGCATGAGAGCCAACTGCTAAATTTTAGGTTTGTTTGTTTGTTTGTTTCTTTATGACAAGGTCTTGCTATATAGCCCTGGCTGGCCTGGAATTCATTATGAAGACCAGACTGGCCTCGAACTTACAGTGATCCTCCTGCCTCTGCCTCTCGAGTGCTGGGATTAAAGGCATGCGCCACCACATCTGGCAATTTTAGGAATTTTTGCAAGCTGGTTGTTAAACATAGCCACTAAAACAATGGTGAGGTGGAAATTTATAATTCAATTATGTTAAAAACAAAGGTGAAACACAATTATTATTATTATTATTATTATTATTATTATTATTATTTGCAGTACTGGAGGTTGAACCCAGGGCCTCACACCTGCATGCTCTGCAAGTGCTGGACCACTGAGCTGTGCCCTCAGCCCATTTTTTTAGTTTATTTGAGACAGGGTCTCACTAAGTTACGCAGACTGCCTCTGGTCTCGAACTTGCGATCCTCCTGCCTCCGCCTCCCAAGCCGCTGGGATTACAGGCTTGCGCCACCGCGCCTGGCTAAACACACAATTATTTTACCATATTTTAGTGTCACATATGCGCTTGCTTTTGTGTGCATTATGTGGGTGAATGACATAGTGGTGTGCTGATGTGCACCTCTCTCCAAGTCTCTGTTCAGTGAGGTCACGTGGGTAGGTTGGAGTTGGCTATAGCGAGAGTGTTTACACCATAGCAATTGGCAAACACCACACATCAGGGTCTCTGCCCTGGAGAGCTAGCTGGTAAGCTTTTTCCAGCACATCACTAGAGATGCAGCTTGGCCCCGCCCTGCCCCTGGAGCTTATGCTCTGGGTGACTTTGGGGTCCTCATGGGTGCCGAGCGAGGCGGGGCAGCTGCTTGGCTGGGCTGTAAAGTGTCCTCACATCAAACGAGCTCCTCCTGTAGCAAGGGAGCTGCAAGTGAGCAGAAGAGAGGAAATGGAGCGAGGAGACTTAGGTCACAGACAGCGGGCTCTGCTTCTGATTGCCCAGCCACCCTTGGGGTGACCCGGCATCAGGAGGTGCAGTGGTGGGTGTCTGAGGACAGACTGTGACAAGTCAGGTGGCTGGGGACTTGTGGAGGTTGCTGTCCAGGACTTGCCTGTGGTGGGGTTCTGTGGGTGTGGGGGGGATGGTGTCAGCAAGGGTGGGCATGGCCCATCTGGGTGGGTCAGGGACTAGAGTCAGCCTTTTGCTCTTGGACAGTCCGTGATCTGTGGTTGCCACCCAGGGGTGACTGAGGGGTCCTTACAGAGCCTGTGCTGGGGCCCAGGCAGCGGCGGCTGGGGTCAGCCTGAACTGACCCACCAGAGCTGATGGCCATGTTTAGGGAAATTTCCAAGCTGGTCCTTACGCACAGGCATCATGAAAATGTGGGTGTGGCACAGTTCCCTGCAGAGGAGAGATGTGCAGGGCGGGCAGGGGACCCGGTGGGAGGAACAGCGTGTGCCAGGGCTGAGGGGCGAGAGCTATGGGGCATCCGGTCTGGCTCAGGTGTCGGGTGAACCAGAAGTCTCTGGGGCTCGTGGCGGATCAGGGGTGAGCTGGACCCTCCTCAGCTCCACGAGCAGGGCATCGCATGGCTACCAGCAGAGGATGCCTGCAAGCCTTGCCCTGGGGGCCTTGTGCTGTGTGCTGTGTGGGTCACCTCCTTCCCCTTGTGTCTTTAAGCCTTCTCTGCAGCCTGCTGCCCCCAGGCTTGCTGTCGCTCCGCCCGAGGGGTCTGTGGCTCGGGTTCCCCTTCCTTCTTCCCTCCCTCCATCCCTCCCTCCATCCTTCCTGCCTTCCTTCTTTGCATTGCTTGGGGGTTACATTCAGGGCCTTGGATATACTTTGCAAGTGCTCCACCACTGGGCTGCACCTCCAGCCCAATTTTTAATTTTTAATTTTAAGTCAAGGACACACTATGTCACGCAGACTTCCTCTGGCTTTGAACTCGCGATCCTCTTCCCTCTGCCTTCCGAGTTGCTGGTATTACAGGCATGCACCACCTTGACCAGCCCTGGTGGTTCCACTGTAATATCAGCCCTGACACAACAATGGGGACGGTGGGTCTCCTGCCTGCCCGTCCATCAACACCACCAGAGAAGTTGACATAGACGTAATGTCTGCTGCCTTCCATCCTGCAGGTAGGGAGCTGAGTGAAGACTGGTTTGCTGTCAGGCACCTCGCGCTGACCTTGTGCCTGTCTGTCCCAGCCATGTTCCAGGCGTCGGTCCATTGAGTCCCAGGCAGGTTCTGCAGACGGCTCTCCCGTCCCATCTTGTTGCTGTTGTTAGGTGCCTTCCAGTCGCGTCTGGCTCATAGTGACCCTCGTTGGGTTTTCACTGGCTGATTGTTTTTGCGTTCCATCTTAGAGATGAGGGAACCGAGTCTTAGGAAGGTGGAGCGACTCCATCCAAGGCCACAGAGTTTGCAAGTGGCAGGATGCAGCCAGGGAGGCCCGAGGTGGCTCTGCAACCCTCTGCTCCCTCATTTCTTCTGCTTCTCTTTTCCCCTTGAGGAGGGGAGGGGGCAGAGGTTCGCCAGGTGTCTGGAATCTCCACACACTTTGCCCTTCTGCGTTTGGGTGCTTTTCCGCCCCATGTTGGCGAGGCCCAGCCTGATCCTAGCTGAGTTCATCCCTCTGTGGCTCCGGCCAAGGCTGAGAACAGGACCCCAGTGCTCACCGTTCCGGAGGGAGCTGGTGCTGGCGGCTCACGCTTGTGGAGTGGCAGGTGGGGTGGCAATGCCCAACCAGGGGAGCAAGTTCAGTCCCCACTCACTCAGAGGGGGCCACAGAGTGATGTCCACCCACCACCACGAGGCCAGGGCAGGTGTCAGGCTTGTCCGGGGTCACAGCACGGGGACCTGGTTCTCTGGCCCCCAGCCCTGCCTCTCCACCTGTGTCCCCCAGGGCTACCTGCCCTCCCAGGCCTGGCTCTAAGCTTCTGTCACCTCTACCAGTGCCCGCAGGTTGTGGCAACAGGGAAGGACATTTGGTCAGGTGGCCACCGTGCAGGGTGGACCTAGCCTGAGCTCCCTGCCCGGGGTTCATCTCCCCTCCAGTCTGTGGGAGGAGAGGTGGTCTCCAATGGCCCCCTATCCCGTAAGGGGCGTTCCCAGCCGAAGGCAGGGTGGGTGGGGCATGGTGGTGTCTGCCCACAATGGTGCCCATGGCCAGGCCTGCTGTGGGTGTCGGATCGGATCCCCTCTCTGGGCTCCAGAGTCTCAGTCTCGTGAGTCTGTCTGTGTCTTCACCCTATGAACCCCGCCCCCGCCCCCCCCCCTCCCGGCCCCCGCCCCGTTCCAGTGGCTGCCTGATTGGTATGCGGCCCTGAGTTCCAGCCATTAGCATACAGGGCCAGCGGCCTTCTTCCTTCCCTCTCTTCATTGTCTGAAGTGGGCAGGCTGGAGTGAGCTTCAGTTAGAAACGCGGCTTTTTATTCAATTTCCCTCGGAAAACAATGGTTAAATTAAACAGGCAAATAATGGTCTCTGGAAACCGAAGGAAAATATCCCTGCACTTGGATGTTACCCAGAACCTTTGAATTTCTTTTAAAACAAGGGTTTATTTTACTTTGATTTATCCATGTCTCGCATGACTGTTGAAGAAAACTTGGAAAGTACAGAGAGAACCATCCCGTCTTCCACCACCTCTCAGGAGTGGGCCGTACGCCCGCCACTCATTTACTCAAAGATTCATTTGCCCATTTGGCAAGTGCCCCGCAGGGCCCAAGGGCCAGGCCTGTGTTGGGCTCTGGGAGTGGGGAGACACTGCTCCCTGCTGGGTGTGTTTCCGCTCTGGATTGTGGCTAACCCACTTGACTCCATTGTGCCTCAGTTTCCTCATCTGTAAAGTAGGGATAATACTAGTAACTGGGTCATAGGGTATGGAATTTAACAAGGAAATGCAAGTAGGGTGCTCAGGACAGAGCCGTGTCAGAGTTCAGCCACACTGGCTATTGTGATGGTGGTGGTGGTGGTAGGTGCCGTCAAGTCAGGTCTGACTCGTAGCGACCCTGTGTACAACAGATGAAATGCTCCTTGACACTGGGCCATGCCTGGCATTATGTCAGGGCTTCTCTGCTATTCATAGGGTTTTCAATGTTTAGTTGTTTTTTGGGAGTGGGCTCTCAGGTCCTTCTCCTAAGCCTGTTGCACCTGGTGTTCACAGATGGTCTCCCATCCAAGGACTAACCAGGCCCAACGCTGCTTAGCTTCTGAGATCTGACAGGATTGGATGCACGGGTGGTACAGCTGCTGTTATGTAGGGGAGAAAAAAATTTGCTCTCTTAGGTTCTGTATGGGGACCTGTGAATTACATTGACAGACAGATTAATGAGAGAAAAAGCCTACGGATTTTACTGATATATATATATGCACACACACATACATACACATACACAAGTACACATATACATACATATTATACACACACACACACACACACACACACATTCTGGGGCTTCACAGAAAAGAAATGAAAATGCAAAGAAGTGATTAGATGCAGGAGCTTCTACACCATTTGCCAAATGGTGATAAATTGTGTAATGACTAGGCAAAGATAAAAGGTCTTAGGGGAAGTGAATTCTGGGAAAGTGACTAGGAAATGGATGGTAGACGAGGGTTTTTTCGTAAGTTTGTTGTGCTGATAAGAGCCGTTCCTCTTCCTGGTGAGGGAAGACACCTTTAAAAGTTTATGTTCCCCTTACAAAGGGAAATTTATGCCCTGCTTTTAGGCAGAAGGGGGAGGGCAGAGAGTGCTTCTTATATCTGCTGCTGTTGAAAATAACCCCTATGCCAGGGTAGTGTATTTTGTTAATGACATATTCTGATCCTTTTCAGTTTCAACAGACAGCAGGAAGGCTGTAAGTTTGCCCTGTGGATCAGGGAATCACTTTGTAGATGATGGCAGAGCTATTAATCTTCTGTTACTATAGCAAATTACCTGAGGCTAGATAATCTTATAATGAAAAGAGGTTTAAAGCTCTAAAGTTCAAGTGCATGGTGCCCATATCACCTCAACTCTGGAAAAGGTCTCTTGGTATATGGCATCATGGTGGTGGGAGTGTGTGCAAGAAGGAGCGATCAGCTGGGTGCTATGGGGCACCCCTGTAATCTCAGTGCTATGGGAAGCTGAGGCTAGAGGATCGCAAGTTCAAGGCCAGAGATAGCCTGTGTAATTTAGCAAGGCCCTGTCTCGAAATAAAAAATAAAAAAGGGGCTGGGGGTGCAGGCCAGTGGTAGAGCACTTGTCTAGCATGGGTGAGGCCCTGGGTCATTGCCAGAGAAGAAATCTGGAGAGCCTGGGTCCCACAGTCCCTTCTATGGGCAGGCCAGCAGTGAGCTAAAGAGACCTCCTACTAGGCCCCACCTCTTAACGGCTCCCCCCCTCCCCCCACCGGTCCCAACACCACCTCCTTGGGGACTGAGCTTTTAACACAGGAATGCTTGGTACACAAACCCCATCCAAACCATAGCAGCAGAGAAGACGAAAACCAAGCAATGCAGACGAGGTAATAAAGTGACTATGTCTTCATGCAGTCCTGTGGAGGACACAGCCTGATGTCCTGGGGGTAACTGGGGGAGTGGTGGCCAGGGTAGAGAGGGTGTGTGGGGGTGCAGAGAGAGGTCAGCGAGACCTATCTGCAGAAGATATTTAAACTGAGACCTGAGTGACAGGGAGGAGGCCCCCACCCAAAGAACTGAGGGAAAGCTGTTCTTGGCAAGGGGTTACAGCAAGTGCAAAGGCCCTACGTGTGACAGCAGCAGAAAGCCCAGAGCCTGCGGTGGGAAGGGGTGTGTGTGGGAAGAGGCCAAGGAGCAGCGTAGGTGCAAAGGGAAGTCATTGGGGATTATCTTCTTTCTTCTTGTTGTTAGGTGCCGTTGAATCGTCGAATCGAGTCCGACTCATAGCAACCCTCATAGGTTTTCAATGGCTGTTTCAGGATTGCCTTGGGAGTGGGTTGCCATGTCCTTCTCCCAATCTTCTTTCTTATTTCACGTAAATCCCTTCGCTAATTAAATATGAGTCCACGACTCCAGCTGTTCATAATCCGGGAGGAAATGTACCTGTTTCCAGATAATTTATTCAGAAATCACTTCTCAGGTGGCCCCTGACTCGTTGCTATGGGCTGAGGGGCAGATGCAGGGTGAGAAAGGCAGATAGGAGCAGATGACCGAGGGTGCGCTCAGGAAAGTGGGAGCCTGGTGAGTCCTGCTGAGTCCCTGGTTAGTGCCCTGGAGGGTGGGCGGGAGCAGGGAGTTGCCTCTGAGAAGGAGCCTCACTGTTGGGGGGGAGCTGGGGGCTGGGCCGCGTGGGCTCCTGGGACTGGAGGGAAGGCAGGTGGGGGGTTCAGGGTGGGATGTTGGAGCTGGAGAGAAGCGTGGGATCCAGGTGCCGCGCCAGGGATAGGATCAGCTGGAGTAGCAGGCGGATAGACACAGGGCTGGAGGCAAGGATGAATCTAGATTCTTCTTCTTTATTATTATTATTATTATTATTATTATTCTTTGTGTGGTACTGGGGGCTGAACCCAGGGCCTCGCACTTCCATGCTCTGCAAGTGCTGGACCACTGAGCTGTACCCTCAGCCCATTTTTTTACTTTTTGAGGCAGGGTCTTGCTAAGTTACACAGACTGCCTCTGGTCTCGAACTTGTAATGCAGTTGCCTCTGCCTCCCAAGCCGCTGGAATTACAGGCATGCACCACCATGCCCGGCTAGATTCTTCTTTTGTGAACCTGATGGATGGCAGTGGCATGAGGTGAGCCAGTTTCTGGAGAGTGAGGGGCACAGTTTTGGGGGGAACCAAGGACTCAGTCTGGGACAGGGTCACTCTGAGAGACTGCTTGGAAGTCCAGTGGGGATCGGGACCTGTGGCAGGAGCCTGGGCGCCAGGGGCGGGAGGGGAGCAGCCAGAGAGGAAGGAGGAGGGCCTGATGGGAGGGCGGTCTGGAAGCTGGGCAGGGCTGAGAGCTCAGCAGCCCTGTGAGTCTGTGAGGTGGCCAGGTGGTGTCTGTACCGTGGCCCCTGTGCAGGCGGGGGGTGGAGGGGAACCTGTGGGCACCTGCTGTGTGCCTGAAGCCCCCCTCCAGCAGAGGAAACCAGAAGCCCGTGGATGCGCTCATTTGTTTGCACCCGTCTGGCCCCGCGCTCCCCTCTCTAATCCGTATTTATTGAGCACCACTTGGTGCCTGGCATGGCAAGGAGCTGAGACTCTCAGGGAGGAAGACCCTGTACCCTCTGCAGACAGGTGGCCCACCCCCTCCTGCCATCTACATAAGGATGGAGTGCTTCCTGGGAGGGTTGGAGCCACTTAGCAGGAGGCAGGGTTAGCTCCAGGGGAGAGGATTCTGAGGGCTCAGGACAAGGAGGCCTGGGCCCCTTCCAGGTCAAAGGGAGCTGTGGGGCACCCCAGAGAGTGATGCACGTGGCCCTGGGAGCTGGTGCTTTAACATGAGGGCGCTGTAGGGAGCCGTGCAGGTGGTTCTGGGTAATCCCGAGGCATGCATGATTTTCATCTATTGTATAGTGAGGCACCTGAGGAACAGAAAGGGTAAGTAATTTGCCCAGAGTCACACAGTAGGTAAATGGTAGAACTTGAACCCTGACCCATGTGACTCCAGAGCCCTCCCTTGAAACCCCTCTGGTTCCTGACTGACTTTGTGCAGCTGAGCACGAGTCCCTTCCTTGGCACATCATCCGGTAGGCTCTTGTGGGACTTCAGTGTCTGTTCACTCCGGGTTGGGACAGCCTGTCAGGTCCAACCCCTTTCAGTTTTATCTTGAAGCCTTGGCGCTCCAGGGCGTCTAAGCCCCGTGCTTGACACCTCCTGGCTGGTGGGGCAGACGCAACACACAGATTCCTGACTTAGCATGTTTTCCCTACACTGGGGCCTCAGGAGGGCCATATGCTGGGGGCCAGGTGTCTGGGTTCAAATCCACCTCTTCCTACCAACCAGGAGAGGATGAGTAGCATCCCACCCCCTCCAGTTTCACCGGAGCCTCAGTTTCCTCTTCTGTAAGATGGGCAGGTTGAAGATCTCCGGTCTCTACCAATTCTAATGCAGACGTTCATTGGCTTCCAGGGGCCCGGTCCCCATAAACCCACTGGGAGCTGAAATAAATGGGTCAAAAATGCATTTAACACCCAAGACCTACCGTGCAACACGGCTCTTCCCAGCTGCCCCAGGCACGGGCAGCGTGCTTACACTAGCCTTTGTTGGGTAGAATCGACTTGCGCAAAGCCCACTTTACACTAGTGTTGCCTGTGCCCCGTAACGTGTCCCATACGGTACTGAAAGTGAACAGCAGGATGGCTGTGACCCTGAAACATCATAAGTCAGACCATCGTTAGAGAACAGCGGTACCTGCAAACATGAGACTTCAGGTTCCTCCAAGAACTGCGCATTTGCTGTCCTTTTCCATGTCCTACCCTCTGTTGTCCGAGGACTGAGGAGGCTGAGTAGAGAAGGGAACGTGGAGGGTCCTGCGTTCACTCTCGGCTTATGCCGTGCTGGCCCCGTAGGGTCAAGGGTCTCATTTCACTGTGCGCCCACCAGGGAGACCCATGTCAGTAGGTCCGCTTAGGTGTGAGAAGCAAGGCACAGGAGGCCAGCTAGCTGTCGGAGGGTGTGGCGATCGCGTTCCCTTTACAGAGAGCGGTGCTGGGGATGGAAGCCAGGGGCCTGCTCGCTCGGGTGAGGCAAGCCCAGCCACTGAGCCACCCCCAGCCCTGAAGGCTGGCCCCGGGAGGCTGCGCAAAGCCCTGCCTCTCGCCCCACCTCCCATCGTGTGGGAGCTCTTGGCAGACCCAGTTCTCTGGGGTTCCAGATGGAAAGATCCACCCGGTTTGTCCATGCTGGAGAAATGATGGTAGGAGCTGGAAGCACTCCCTGGGCGGGTCACAGATAGGAGGGGGAGGAGGCAGGAATGGGGCCCAGCCCAGCAGCTCCTCCAGGCTGCTCAGCTGGGCACCTGGGGACCAGGGGGAGGGTGCAGCTGGCAGGGAGGGAGGGAGGCAGAGGGGCAAGGGCAGGCATGGAGTCAGAGACCCTTTCAGAGCTACAGAGTTCTACTGAGCTCATTCAGTCCTAGCTCCTTACTTTCCCCATGGCGGATGTCAGTCCCAGAGAGGGGCTATGACTTGCTCTAGGTCACACAGCCTAGGGTGCCAGACCTGGGAATGGAAGAGGATGAGGGAAGCCGGGTCCTCGGCCTTACCCCTTGGCCCCTCTCATGGACATGACCCCCTGGTCAGGCTCCCCTGCTGCTCGCCTTTTCCCTGCCTGAGGAGGAGCAGGAGCAATGGGCAACAGCGAGGAAGGAGTCATCTCACTGCTGTGCGCGTCAGCTTTCTGTCACGGGAGAGAATCAACTTTACAGGACAGAAGGTTTCCTTCCGCTCACGGCTCCAGAGTCGCCTGACTCTTCTTTGGGGCCCGTGGGAAGGCAGGACATTGTGAGCGCGTGGTGCCACAACACTGCTCATCTCGTGGTGACCCAGAGCAGAGAGAGAGGAAGGGGCTGGGGGCCCATGTCCCCTCCAAGGGCATGCCTCCCGTGACTGAACTTCTTTCCTCCAGGACCCCCCCTCCTAAAGGTCCCACCCCCTCCCAGTGGCACTGCAGGCAGCGGGCCGAGCCTGTATTGAATCCAAGACTTTGGAGGGCGCTCAGTATCCAAATGTGATGAGTTCTAAGCATGTCAGTTGCCAGTACAGACTCTGGAGGCAGGCTGTGCTCAAGTCCCACCTCCCCCACTCTCTGGCCTGACGACTTTGAGCAAGGCACGTGATTCCTCTTCATGTCCAAGTGCCTTTATCTCTATCATGGTTTAAGCAAGTTCTGACATTGCAGGACTTCTCAGTGCCATTAACACGCTGACTATTATTTACCTCCAGGAGGGAGATTTCTACAATGGTTCTTCCAGTTTCTTTTTCTTTTGATTATGAATTTATTTTTTATTTTTATTAGCATTTTTTTTGTGGTCCTAGAGGGCTGAATCCAGGGCCTCACCCATACTTTGCAGGTGCTCTAATACTGAGCTGCACCCTCAGCTCCTTTTTAAATTTTTTATCTTGAGACAGGGTCTTGCTAAGGGGTACAGGCTGCCTCTGGCCTCGAACTTGTCATCCTTCTGCGTCTGCCTCCGCAGTCTCTGGCATACAGGTGTGCACCACTGCACCTGGCTGTTAGTAAATTTTCTAGGTAGTGTCCAGCTTAATGTGTTTCTTTATGACGTTTCCACACATGCATTCATTGTGCAAGTGCATGTCCAGTGTTCTTGATGTCTAAACCTGTTTTTCCCCCAGTGAGCACCTAGTGCTATGTTTCAGGAAGGACACAAGTGTTCCCCTACATGTACAAGTTGAGAAACACGGATGTGAATGTTCTCTTAGGACTGTGTAAGCATTTAAATGCAGATGCCGTGGACTGATTGTGGAGGTTTGGGGGACAGCCTCTCTGGGGATCAGCAGAAGACCCTCCCCTCCCTTTTCCTTCTTTCATTCTCTGGGGCCCCTCCTCCCCGAGCATGCGTCCTTGGAGACACCAGGACCTTCTGGGAAGGAAGGTGGGCTCAAGGACTGGGTAGGACTCTTCCCAGAGGCCCTGGCTCACCTGGAAGCAGGCTTCAGGGCAGGGAGGACAGCAAGGGAGGAGTCTGGGAGCATGGGCGAGTCTGGGGCATGGGCAGACCTGTGGTCTTGGGTAAGACACACCCTGCTCTGGGTCTCAGTTTCCCCATCCTGGGCTGGCCTTGGTGATTTGTCAGTTCCTTGAGGGCTGAGGTTCTGTGAATTGTGTTATGGAGGCCCAGGCACACTGGGGACCTCCTGGTCTCACCCTGGCTTGCCAGGTTTCTTGGAAGCGCCCCAGACTTCCTGCCAGGAGCTTTCTGTCAGAAGGCAGGGTGTGCAGGAAGGTGCTCCATAAAAGCAACTGGTCTCAGCAGCCTGGGCGTCCTCAGAGCCGGGAGTTCTGACGTTAGCGTGTGTCAAGATGGCCCGGGCAGGCTTCTAAGGGCAGGCTCCTCGACCTTACCTCAAGAGACTCTAATTTTGCAGGCTAGGATCCAGCCTGTAGAATCTGAATCTATGTGTGTATGTGTATATGTGTGTATGTATGTGTGTATGTATGTATGTATATATGTGTGTGTGTATTTGCTGGTGCTGGAGATCAAGCCTGGGGCCTGATACATGCTAGGCAAGTACCCTATCACTGAACCTCATTTCCAGCTCAGCATCTGCATTTTTTTTTTTTTTCAGTACTGATCATTGAACCCAGGTCCTCAGACGTGCTAAGCAAGCTGTGTACCACGGAGCTACACACACTCCCAGCCCCCTTTTCATTTTGAGACAGGGTCTTGCTGTTCTCCAGGCTGCTTCTGGCCTTGAACTCAACGATCCTCCTGCCTCAGCCTCCTGAATCACAGAACCTGTGTTAAAAAGTCTCTCCCTGGATCTGAAACCAGTAGTTCAAGGTCCAGCTTTGAAAGGCTGCTGGAATCTGCTGGAAATGCGTAGGAAGAGTGACCTGCCACATGGGTGAGGGGCTTGGCGAGACCCTGAGAAGCCCTAGTCCGCAGCAACAGCCTTCAGCAGCCGTGTGTGATTCCTCTTGCCTACAGACATGCTAGCGTGCCCAAGATGGGAAGCTTCTGGACAGAATAGGAATCCTCTAGTCTCACCCTTACAGAGTCTGAAGTCAGCAGACCTCGCTGGGCACAGGGACCTCGGGGTTTAAAGAGCTGCCCCAGTGTCTTGTCAATTTGTTTGTTATTTGCACAACAAGTATTTGTTGAGACCTGGAAAAGAATGGCCTAGAGGACAGAAAGGTAAGATCAGATGCAGTCTTGGACCTTATGTCATTATTTTGCAGTCTGGTGACCGTGACAGTCAGTGATCACGTACGAATGCTAAGCTGGGCTAGGGAATCAGGTGTCTACAAAGCGGTTTAGTCAGATGGAATACTTGGCGTGAAGCTGGGACTATTGGGTGGCTGAGCACTAGGAAATTCCAGGTTGAAATGGAGTCCTGAGCACTCTCATCCTGGGCCCCGGTCATTGTCCCTGCACTCACTTCCACGTCTCCCCACCTACTTGTCCACCAAGTGTACTGGTCAGCTGGTGAGTTGCTCTGACAGAAATTGACTGAAGAAAACTTAGGGAGGAAATATTTATTGAAGGCTCACAGTTAGAGGATAAGTCTAGGATGGTGGCAGGACAGGCATGCTGGGGCTGTGGCACAGAACCCTACATCTTGGTGATCAGGGAGCAGAAACCAGAGAGAACTCACCAGAACTAGGGGGCCGGGTTAAAAACCTCCAGAGGCCTGCCCCCAGTGACTCAGTTCCGTCAAGCTTGAGAGGTGAGATTCCACCTCCCAGTCTTTTCACAGC
>VMDO01018834.1:0-41227 GCA_007922755.1 Pedetes capensis
GCCCATTTTTTTTTTTTGAGACAGGGTCTTGTTAAATTACACAGATTGCCTCTGGTCTCGAACTTGCCATCCTCCTGCCTCCGCCTCCCAAGCTGCTGGGATTATAGGTGTGCACCACCATGCCCAGCAATAAATTATATTTTCTACTATAATTTGTGTCTCATATAAATTCTTGTATATGCTGAACACAAATGAACGGAGCTAATACTTGCTGCGGTGGGAAGGTGGCTGATGCTCTCCCAGCGAGGTCTCCTGGACCTGTCTGACCCCACACTCACTTTCCCTGCACCAGTAGTACAGTAGTACCAAGTATATCATAAAGCAGTGGTAAGGGTTAAACACTCTCTCACACACACACACACACACACACACACACACACACACACACACACACACGGTGGGCATGTATTCAGCTACAGATTCTGCTCCAAAGGCAAACAGCCCTGAGAGCTCCTCTGAGAAGGGGCCATTCCTGGGCCATCTTCTGGCTGCTTCAGAGGGAGTGTGATGGGAGAATGACGGCCCGTGTGTCTGGGTGTAGCTGTCCTGAGCAGCTGCCACTGAGACCCCAACTTGTGTCTCATTTCCTGACGTCCTACTCTGGCTCCCATATCACTTTGCCAGAAGTGGAATGAAACGCCTTTCACTCACGTCAAGTTCTGTAAATTTTGCAGGTGGGTGGGCAGAGGAAGGGCACTTGTGCTCTCTTCTCACATTTTATGCTTTCTATTTTAGGAAAACAAACCAACAGATAGATGCCTTCTCACTGATTCCCAGGATTCTTCACTGACCTTCTGTTCTCCCATAGGTGAGAGTTTTATAGGAACAAAAGACAACTGCCTGCAGCCATACCATTGTGGCATCCGATTCTGTCAGATCTCAGAAGCTAGGCAGGGTCGGGCCTGGTTAGTACTTAGATGGGAGACCGCCTGGGAACACCAGGTGCTATAGGCTTGGGAGAAGGACCCGGAAACCCACTCCCAAAAATGAATCCGCCATTGAAAACCCTATGAACAGCAGAGAAGCACTGACAACAGTGTTTTGCCTGTTGTACTTGGGTCTCTATGAGTCCGACAACACCAACTCAATGGCACCTAACAACAACAAAAGACAACAAGCTTTTCTTCAGTAAAGAGGTGCTTCTGCTGCTTAACCATTCAGCTGGTTGTTCACATTTTAATGGAAAGGCCACCACTGGGCAGGTGAAGGAGTGTGGACTGGATGCTGCAGTGAGATGCCCCCGGCCCCACCCACAACACCTGACTGTCCTGAGAGGGAGCAGGCACGTGTCTGGGGACTCTGGGGATCTAGCAAGGTACAAGCCACAGAAAGCACAGATGAAGTCAGGGTGCTCTGGGATTTTGAAGCATCAGTAGCAAGAAGTACATTAGGTTTAAAAAACAAATCATGTGCCCATCATGTGTGCCGATCACAAGGCCAAGTGCTTCTCATTCTTTGGATTCAGGTTTGCTTTGTTTTGGGTTTGTTTTAATTTCATTTTATCTTTCAGTGGCCCTTCCTCAGACTTCTGGGTTCTCATGCCATTCCTCATTTTGCAAGTCAACAGCAGTCAAACAGTGAGCTGCTTAGATAATCCAGTTCAACATTTGGTTTCTCCCTTCAAATAGCCCACAATTTACTTGATCAGATCAATGCATGAGAAACAGAAGACCAAACGATGCAGCATGTCATTACATTATGAGCTATGTAGAAGAGACTGTGCGTTTCATAATGGAAGCTGAGCAGACGCATCAATCCAGGCTAAAGCAATCCAGAATGGCTTCCTGGAAGAGGCAGGCCTCTCTGTCAATGGCAGGGAGAATTCTGAGATTAAAATGTCTGAGCCGAGGCCTTCTATGTAGGAGCAAACTGAATAGGCTCCATAGGAGGGGGATGAGCGAGGGACTTCTCTGGGATGCCCTCTTTTAAAATAAGGCTGCACCTACAGGACACTAGAGAAGCTGTCGGAAAAGTAAGAAGTGCAGTCAGCAACCTGCTAGATTGGTTCCCAGGATATCCACCAATATGATTCTCTGTCTCCCCTTAAGTCCCGCTAACACACGTACCCACTTCCCTGACCACACTCGAAGCTCTGCAGGCCGGGACTGCACCTTATCAGTGTTGACCTAGAACTCAAGAAACAGTGGGTTAGCAAATGAAGTCTGATTCTGCCTTATTATTTACGTGATGGGCTTATTTTGACAGTATGAGTTGTTAGGTGCCATCGAGTCATCGGAACTCAAGAAACAGTGGGTTAGCAAATGAAGTCTGATTCTCCCTTATTATTTACGTGACGGACTTATTTTGACAGTATGAGTTGTTAGGTGCCATCAAGTCATCGGAACTCAAGAAACGGTGGGTTAGCAAATGAAGTCTGATTCTGCCTTATTATTTACGTGACGGACTTATTTTGACAGTATGAGTTGTTAGGTGCCATCGAGTCGGGTCTGACTCAGAGCGACCCCATGCACGCAGAATGAAACAGTCCCCAACACCGTGCCACGCACATGATCTTTTGAAGCTTGAGCCCATTGTTGCAGTCACTGTGTCTTCTCATTTTGAGTCACGCTACATCGGCAAAAGGAGGTCCCTAGAGCTTTACTCCACTCCTAGCATTAAGGTCAGCTCTGCTTTGAGGAGGCAACTTTTCCTCAGTCACTTCTTGAATGCCTTCCAGCCTGAGGGCTCATTTTCAGGCACTATATTTGACAGTGCTTCTCTGCTCTTCATAGGGTTTTCAATGGCTAATTGTTTTGGGAGTGCGCTGCTAGGTCTTTCTTCCTAGCCTGTCTAAGTCTGGAAGCTCAGCTGAAACCTGTCCACCATGGGTGGCCATGGTGGTACCTGAAATCCTGGTGGCATAGCTTTCAGCATCACAGCAACACACAAGCCCCCACAGCACAACAGCTAGCAGACATGTTGGGGGACTGCATGAGAGGATCCCAAAAGTCACTTTAGCCTTTAATTCTAGACAAGTCTTTCTTTCAGACTTGAGGGTGACACTCTGCCTCGACTCCACCCCATTGCCTAGAGATGTTAAGCAACATCTGGAGACATCTTTGGCTGTCATTACTGGATGTGGTGCCGCAAGCCTCTATGGGGTAGAGGCCACAGATGCAGCTCTACACCCTGAAAAACACAAGAAAATCCTTACAACAATAACAAACAAACAAAAAAAACCATCAGCCCAAACTGCCTGTTGGGCCAACGTTGAAAAGCCCTGTCCCTGCCTATTACACCCGGGGACTAAGGCAGAAGTGGCACCTGGACTGTGCGTGTGCTGGGCACGTTCTCTTTCAAACTTGAAAGTGCACTTTAAGTTTGAAGTGAGGGAGGAAGAGCCTGGTTCTTTTCAAGATAATTGCTCTTTGTTTCTTGGGAAGTTTAGCAGCCGCGAGGCCCAGTGTCTGCCAGGGTCATCTCACCGACCAGGACCCTGCCTCACAGAATGACTGGGCCAGAGTGTGGGAAGTGAGCACAGAGGGGACAGTGCCGGATGATGACTGATGTGTGATCCTGGATTGTGTCACTGGGACTAGTTGAAACCGGCTCCAGTTCTTTGCGATATGACACATGATAAGTTACGTGTATAGACACAGGACACACAAAAAACGAAGACCCGCAACTAGATGGATTGACACAGTGGCTACAACAATGGACTTAAGCATAAAAAAGATCATATGCCCAGCACATAGTCTGGGAGCTGTTTCGTTCTGTTGTACATAGGCTGCTGTGAGTCAGACGTGACTCAGCAGCACCTAACAACATATACACAGTACAGCACGCTAGCTGTTAAAAATAAATGATACATAATTCCATGAGGCATCAATGAAGAAAATGAGCCTTTCTTAAAGATTTCTTTATAACATGGGATGTATAGACAGATGCCTGCAGCTGTAGCTCTATGGCATCTGATCCCGTCAGATCTCAGAAGCTAGGCAGGGCCGGGCCTGGTTAGTACTTGGATAGGAGACCTCCTGGGAACACCAGGTGCTGTAGGGTTGGGAGATGGACCCACAACCCACTCCCAAAAATCAATCCACCATTGAAGACCCTATGAACAGCACAGAAGCACTGACAATAGTGTTTCGCCTGTTGTACGTAGGGTTGCTATGAATTGGATACCGACTCCATAGCACCTAACAACAACATAGACAGATAGATGATGGGTGCATGGATGGACGGACAGATGGACTCAGTTAAACTTCACTCGAGGCCACAACCAACTTCTCTATGATGACCATCCACACTCTCTGGCTATCCTGAATTGTGTCTCCACACTCTGTAACCACCAGAGTAGGGACCAGTGGTCTTTTCTGTCTCTGATTATAAATTGGAAGAAAGCTATCCAAAAAGGCAAGGATGGTGCAAATATTCCGATACCAATACCTCTGGATCTGTCCTCCTTTAGGCTTCAGAGAGGGAGACTGCCGTAGAGACTGAACAGCAGTGCTGCTCTGGCAGTAGGAGAAAGATGCAAAAGCAATCTGATCCTTAGATTAATGCTGGGCACGGAAAAAATGTGCTCACTGAAGACAAGACTTGGTGTATTCTTCATTTCCAAATACACAACTGGGAACATGTTCTCATAAAAGCACTATTGGAAAGAGGCAAAAAACAAAAAAAATCCCTCGCAGGCCCTTCATGGCCGAGGCAGGGAAGCTGCCTGCAGTGGCTCGGCCACCAAGCTGGTCAACCTGACTCCTAGAGTTAGGCTAGTGTTCCAGTCCCTGAGCCCCGATATCTCTGAGCTCACCTTGACACCGCTCCTGTCCCCAGTAGAGCTACTGTCTCATTCCCACTCATTCTGAATTCTTGCTGGCTTGCCCCTGAGAGCCGACCCGATTACTCATGGAAGTGGCAGAAACTCCTGCCCCGTGGACATCTGAAGTGGCCACAGGAGGGCTCATGACCCGAGACTGTGGCTGGGACTTGGTGAGGTGAGCAGGTGTACTACTCCCTCTTATGAAGTTTCAGTTAGCCTGGCAAGATTCCAAAGTACTGAGCGTCACGGGGGAAAGGAATATGAATCTATCCAATGTGGTAGATGAAGGAGCTCTCAAGCGATGTACTCAGGCAGGGCGTTTATCTGTCATTAGATGGGGAAGCTTCTCTCTCCCATGAGACGCTCAGAGCAAAAAAAGAGACTGAGTGGTTGGTAGAAGAGAGGAGAGCTTGAGGGAAGTGCTATTGATCTTTTTTTGAAAATCAGGTTACCGTATTACTGCCTTTTAGGTGGTTATGTCCCTATTACAGAATTACTTGTTCTTCAACAAGCTTCTCTGCAAAAGTTTTAGGGATTGCAAGGACTAAAGTTGGACATGCCTTGCAAAGAGGAAAGTAAAGCCACCTATAACCCCCACGTAATTAATCAATTATTGAGTCATCATCACAGTTATTAAAGCATGTTATTGTTGTTGTTGTTAGGTGCTGTCCTGTGGATAACCGACGCATGGTGACCCTACGTACAAACAGGCTAAACACTATTTATGTTTCTCTGCTATTCATAGGGTTTTCAATGGCTGATTGGTTTTTGGGAGTGGGTTGCCGGTCTGTCTCCCAAGCCTACAGCACCTGGTATTCCCAGGCAGTCTCTCATCAAAGTATTAACCAGGCCTGACCCTGCTTAGCTTCTGAGATCTGACATCTGATGGGATCAGATGCCACAGGGCTATGGCTGCATGCTATTAAAGCATTCATCAGGGCATTTCAGAGCCAAGAGACGGGAGAGGGAGGGCAGGCATGGGTTTGCAGTGGTACATGCAGAACTTGGCAGGCCAAAAGACAACAGAGTTACTGGGGACAGAACTGCTCCCCAAGTTCTAGGTAGGGAGAAGAAGGGGTTCAGAGGAAGGATCACATGTGTTCTCTCCCAGAAGACACCAAAGACAAGGAGGGAGAGGTGCAGGGGGGCATGCAAAGCAACAGATTCAAAGAGATCCCTGGGACCTGGGTTGGCCGGAGCGGCCCACCCTGATTTCTCCAAGCTGCTTTCTCCTCCCATTACAAGGCCACACAACACAACCCAAGGCTGGCGTCTTTCCAGAGAGCCGAGTCACAGGGGAAAACCATGCTCCTTGGTGCTTTTCTCCTGCAGTGGCAGAAGCAGAACTCTGCTTTGAGAGCATCGCTGAGACAGCGTTTGTGCAATGTACATGCAGGGTCTGCATGTTTACACAAGTGTGTGACTCTGTCCCTGTGTTCTTCACCTGCTGGTGATGAGGGCCCTCATCACAAGCCTCAAAAGCATTGGGACCTGTGCCAGAGTCTGAACTCTGCCTTTTCCTATTGAACCTTGGAAATTTATTCAACTTCCAGATACACGGTTTCCTCATCTGGAAATTGGGGATAATACCTACCTCACAGGTCTACTGTGAGCATCTGTGACATATGAGAAATATATATATTTGGTGTCTGCACTCATTTCCTGGCTCACCACCCTCAAAACTGTTAGACTCTCCAAAGTCACAAGGGTCTCTCTATATGCTAATTAGCTTACCTGTGGCTGGGGTCTCCTCTAGCCTCCTGGTAAGGCTGGTGATGGGCGGGCCCACAACGCAAATAGAGGACTGGAATTGCAGCCCCACCCTCTGATCTCTAGGGAGGCAGGAGGGGCTGAAGGTTGAGCTGATCACCAATGGCCAATGATTTAATTTTTGCTGATGGAATGAGGCTTCCGTACAAACTCAAAAGGATGGAGTCCATAGATCTCCTCGGTTGGTCCTCAGAAGGTGGCCCGCACCCTTTCTCATGTATGTTGCCCTCTGCATCTCTTCCATTTGGCCATTCCTAAGTCATGTATTTCACACTACATGGATGAATGTAAGGGAAGTGTTTCTCTGAGTCCCATAAGCCATTCTAGCAAATGACTGAACCTGGGGAAAGAGTTGTGGGAAACTCCACCTCACAGCAGCCAGAAGCAGAGATGGAAATTCAGCTTGGACTTGTGATTGGTGACTGGAGTCTGAAGTAAGGACAACCTTATCAGACCCAGACTTTAACCTGAGGGATCTGATGCTATCTCCATACAGCTCAATTCAGATGGTGTCAGGATTGAGTCGAATCGTGCGACACCCAGTTGGTGTCTGCAGAAAACTGGAGGAGAATTGTGTGGTATGGGAAAAAACGCATACACTTGGTACCAGAAGTACAGTGTTGTGAGCATAGAAAAGAAACAGTCTTGTCTTTTCTTATTCAGTATCTGTATTGGCCAGGCACCATGGCATATACCTATAATAATCTCAGCAGCTCAACAGGCTAACACAGGAGGATCGTGAGTTTGAGATCAGAGGCAGCCTGGGCAACTTAGCAAGACCCCATTTCTAGAAAAAAAATTTCTATTAGTTAACTGTGTCATGATACCAAAATATCTGATTTAATTAAGTTATAAAGACAAAAGGTTTATTTTGGCTCACATTTTAAGAGGCTCTAGTCCATGATCAGCCAGAATCATTGCTTTTCGGTTTCTAGATGGGGTGCTGCCTATAGCCCTACTACACTGGCATCTGATCTTGTCAGATCTCATAAGCTAAGCAGGGTCAGGCCTGGTTAGTCCTTGAATGAGAGACTGCCTGGGAATACCAGGTACTGTAGGCTTAAGAGAAGGACCTGGCAGCCCACTCCTGAAAACAATCTCCAAACAATCAGTCATTGAAAACCCTATGAATAGCAGAGAAGCACTGACAGTGCCAGGCATGGTACACTGGCAGGGAGTGTTTTGTTCTGTTGTACTCAGGGCGGGTATGAGTCAGATGCAACTCGATGGCACCTAACAACAAAGTGGAGGTGCTGAATGGCAATGGGGAGGCAAGTGGGAGCATGACAGCAAAATTCTCACTTCATGGCCAAGAAGAAAAAACTATATTGAGAGGAAGGGATCAGGGTCCCACAGTCCTATTAAAGGGATCTTCCTTGGGAGAAGAACCTGGCAACGCACTCCCCCCAAAAAATCAGCCATTGAAAGCCCTATGAATAGCAGAGAAGCACTGACAATAGTGTTTTACCTGTTGTACATAGGGTGGCTATGAGTCGGACACCAACTCAATGGCACCTAACAACAACAATGAGCCCGCACCTCATAAAGTTCTACCATAACCCCACAGGGCCACCCTGAAGACCAAGGTTTCACATGGGCCTCTGAGAGCCATTTAAAATCCAAACTACAGCCCCTGAAGGTTTATGTCCATCTTACAACATAAAATGCATGTGGCCCATCCCTAAGAGTCTCCAAAGTCTTATGTGTTCCAGCCTTGCTCAAAATTCAAGTGCAAAGTCTCTGAGACTCAAGGCAAACTCAGCTGTGAGTCCCTGCAAAAATCCCGAAAGGAAATTTACATTCTACTAAGTTACAATGGTGAGATAGGCAGAAGGTAAATATTCTTATTCAAAAAGAGAGGAATAGGAAAATAGTAAGGAGGAATCAACTCAAAGCAAGACCCAACTCAGCAGGACTGACATTAAATCCAAATGTTCCATGTCGGGCACCCAGGGTACCCTGTGTCAGATGTGGACTCCCATGGGTTTGGGCACCTCCACCCCTATAGTTTTGCTCATTTTAGGCTGATTTTGCACTTTTGTCAGCAGCTTCCCTAGGCAGAGTTTTCAAGTTCCTCAAAGACTTTCCTAACTTCCTGGGGTCTCCACTGAAGCTTCGGTTTCACCCCATGGTTTTACACATGGCCCTGCCGGGGGTTGCCTGCAGGAACTCTAGGAGATAGTGCACTATCAGGCCTCCCAGGCTTTCCTCTGAAATCTCAGTGCAAGCCACCATGACTCCATAACTCTACCATTCTGCATGCCAGCAAAACCAGCATCATATGAATGACACCAAGGTTTACTGCCAATGCCAGCTGTACCTGTGCATGCTTCAACCACAGCTGTGAGGGCCTCTCAGTGCCTTGCTGGCTGAGCACACAGAGAAGGGAATCCCTAGGAAGTCTGGAGCACACAGGGCACCAGAGAAGGATTCCAGAGAAGGATTCTGCCCTGGAAAGTTTCTGAACCAACTTTGTATTTCTGCCTCTCTGAGCATGTGATGATGGCGGTCTTGACAGCTTCTGAGATGTCTTTAAGGAATCTTTCCCATTGTCCCAGGGCAAAGCACTTGGCTTCTTTCTACTGAGGCTATGGACTTCACCCTCCTTGGCTACACCTTTATCCATGTTCCTTTTCTCTCCAAGCTGTATTTCTTTCAAATCTTCCCACTATGCTTCTCATTGATCTGATTTTCACTGCAAAACTGACTAAACACAGCCAATAATACCCAGGCCACAGCATGAATGCTTTATTACCTTGAAATTTCCCCCACCACATAAACTAGCCCATTACCTTTAAGCTCAGCCTTCCATGAAGTCTCAGGGCACGGGCAAAATATATACAAATTCTTTGGTGTGGGGTAACATGGATGGCCTCTGGTCTAATTCCGATAGGATCTTCAGTTCCATCTGCAACTCCATCACCACAGACTTTATTGTTCATGTTTCCATCAGCACTCTGGTCTTCTAAGCCCCACCTGGATTATCAGTTAAGCATTGCTTCCAGTATTCCAGGGTTTCTCTAGCCTTTTCCTCCAACCTTTTCCAAACTCCTTCCATAAACTAGTTTCAAAAGCCCCACCATCTCTCAGAAATATTGTGGTTGTTGTTAGGTGCCATCAAGTCAGTCCCAATTCAGAGCGACCCTCAAAGGGTTTTCAATGACTGATTGTTTTGGGATTGCTTCAGAAGTGGATTGCTACATCCTTCTTCCATTTTTGTGGCATGAGGATTGAACCTGGGTCCTCAGAGAGTGTAGTGTGGTACCAGTTTTCTGTATTAGTCTGCATTACCACAAGACACCTAAGATAATTAACTTATAAAAATAAAAGGTTTATTTTGGTTCACAGTTTTAGAGGCTCTGGTCCATGGGTGGGTCTGCCCATTTCATTTAGGACTCAGGTAGGGGTGCTGGCTAGCTACAGCAGGGAGTGCATGGCAAAGCAAACTGCTCACTTCATGCCCATGAAGAAAAAGGGAGGAAGAGGCCACAGCCCACTAATCCCCTTCAGGGGCACATCCCCCAAAACCTAAGGATTTCTTACTGGTCCCAGCTCTTAAAGCTTTCACAACTTCCCAGTAATGTCACATGGGGGCCTGAGCCTTTAACACATGGGACTTTGAGGGATGTCCGACATCTGAACCATGGCAGGATTACAGGAGATAGTTTTCATAATTGTTGTTGCTGCTTTCATAACACACGTAGCAATATCCTTGGGATAGAAGTACTTAAAGAATGGCGCCTAGCTATTAACTGTCAAGACGACTGAGTTCCCAGAAATTCACCATCTGAGCTCTGACAGCAAGCCAGTGGTGCTTTATCAAGTGGGCAACAGCTGTACCTGCCAAGCATTCTCCCCAGGACCATTAATGTAACATAAAAGTTCTATCTGAGAAGCATATTTTCTTCTTTGCTCTCTAGGGCAACTTATATTCAGTTTTTTCAATTAATTTCTCAAAATTTATAATGTATGTGATCTTAAAGCTTCTCTCTTATCCCTTTGACTACCATGGAGACATATATGCCCGCAAGTGACAGTGTATGAACTTGATAGAAAATCAAGAAAATGGTGGGGAAAGGTCTTTTACAAACTTAGATTATGCATCCCAATTATTTTGCTAATCGTGTTCTTGTTTTGTTCATTGTAATGAAGAGTTTCTGGGAATAAAATATTTATTGTCATATATTTTGATTTGAAATTGGTAGTTGAAGAAGAAAACAGACAAAAAAAATGAGTACGCAAAGAGCTCTTGGTTGGGACACCGAGACTAAGTGCACAATTTAGTTTCTGTATTCATAAGATTGTTTTACACAAATAATCATTATATCGTATCACCAAACTCAACAGAGGTCAGAAAAGATGTGGAAAACTGTCCAGCTCATCAACTGTGGCATTTTTTGACTACCTCTCCATCACTGGCTACTTGTGGGAGAAAAGCAGTACCTTCATATACGAAAGAATCATGCATGATTCAACACAACAAGGTGATCTAACATAAAGTGGATATTTATTTTAATGAGAGACTATACGAGGTTAGTGTTTAGAAATAATCTAATACAAATTCTCAATTTGTAGAAACAGAGAGCAAAGTTAAGATGACTAAACCAAGGTCACACAGCTACTTAATGCCCAACATAATAAAAGCTATGGATCTTTACACTGCAGATAGTAATAGCCAACACAGAAAGTAATGTGAATGTACATTTCCAATCTCCAGGCTAGGAAGTAATAATTGATGCATTCTTTGCGGTCTGTCAAGAAGATAACAAAAGCTACCAACTTAAAGAATGATACAAACAGCATAATTTGCATGCTATCCATGATAGGAAACTGCTCATGTATAGCCAACTGCACCAATAAATTAAAAGCAGGGCAATAAGTGATATGTTTAAAATAAAATTGGCTTCAGCATACATTATTTTTCTCAAAATCATTAGTAGCCTAATGTGATCTACAGAAAGCCTTCTGTACATTGGATTGGTGACAGTCAATGTGTCTTTTAAGTCTCCCACCCCTTTGGGCAGTAGGCAGTGGGGGAAATTTCCATTCCAAAAGGAGATCATCTATATCTAACATCTGGTTTACCATCTCAATACAATTGTTGTTGTTGTTGTTAGGTGCCATCCAGTCGGTATCCTATGAGGGACTCACAGAGACCCTCACAGGGTTTTCAATGGCTGACTGTTTCAGAATTGCCTTGGGAGTGGATTGCCAGGCCCTTCTCCCATTTTTGCGGTGCTGGGAATTGAACTCGGGTCCTCAGAGACTGCAGCGCAGTGCTCTACCAACTGAGCTAAATCCCAGCCTCTCAATACAATAGTCATAATTAATGTTGACTAGTGATCCAATGAAAAGTATGACTAAAATTTGGAATAGTATTCCTGAGCACACTAACAAAACTCATTGTTATTATTGCTTGACTTAAAAAAAAGACAGAATTTTAGAAAGATAATCTTCCTAAACCACAGGCTTTTTTCTTTGATAAAATATACACGTTTGAATGAAGATATAGAAAGGAATAATTGAAGAATGATACTTATAATCTCAACACCATGCTGCCCTTGAGAAACTATTAACAATAGAAATCCATTCTCCTAATTCTGATATTTTTTTTTGTCAAGAGAGCATTTTTATTTGTAAAACAAGGCCATTATCTTACTTTTCCAAGAAGTAGTATATAATTAAGATGAAAACCGAGATTACACAACTACAGAAAAAATACAGAAGGAATCTAAAATCCAAAATTTCTTTGCAATTCACCTTTATAGGTGATTTTGTTTGCAGGCCAATTTCCAACATAAATTTTTTTTTCTCACTTACTCCTGATTTATCTCCCAGAAAGCATCATTACTCTTGCAAGGGCACTCTCTGTTCTTTTGTCCAAAATTGCTGCGTGGTGGCCCAACCAGTAAGTTCAGGGGACCTACTGGCCTGTGTACAAGGATCAACATTCTTAAGGTTTTAGTTTTCTAATCAAGAAGAAATGGCTGCAGTTCTTATTAATATAAAAGTTATATACACTGTGGTTTCTTGTTTTTCCACTGATTAAATTTACTCTGCTTATTTGTGTTATTGATTTAAGAATTAAAAACCTATGAGGAAGAATCAAAAACCATTCATGTGAGCTTTGCTCCTTGATAGTTTTATCTATGGCATTTAACTACTGTCCATGTCTCATGCTATGGCAATTACTTCGTCATTTGCACTGAATAAGAGCCTTGCTGTCAGTGAGGCTCATGAATAAGATTACAAGTCATGATTCAAAGTAACGTTTTCAACAGAAGCTGAGGTGCGAATTTGTAGAGGGCGTTTTGCAAGAATAATAACTTAAAATGAGATATTTAGCTAATCTACTTATTAAGAAAAAATTTGTGAGCCTAATTTAAATCATTATTTTGCAACTAGTGCCCTCTGGTTCCTTAATTCGTCAATTTCCTTCATAGCATTAGATATGCACTCAGCTCCCCCTTCCACTCCAATAGAACAGCCATAATTAATGTTGACTAATGACCCAATGGAAAGTATGACTAAAGTTTAGAATAGTACTCCCGAGTACACTAACAAAATGCAATGCCATTTTTGCTTGACTTTAAAAAAATGAAAGGTTCCCTGTATTTCCAGTGAGAAATAATCCCTCAGACCCTGGGCCTTGGCTTGGCTCACAGGCTGTGCTGCCAGCTGAGGAGCACTGTCAAGTGCAGTTTGATGCTACAACTGCATGAGCTTCAGAGAAAAGAATGAACTCATCCATAAACCTGAACTGAGAGCCCCAGAAGACTGGAGAGAGGACACAAGCAACAGCATTTGAGCAGAGTATTTTTTTCTTGAAGTATATTCAGAAAGCCTGCTTGCTAGCAGGCTTCTAATGATTGATGTCTGCTAATGAGCAGGCTAATACATTGGGCAGGAGAAAAGGAATAAAAGACTTATATAGAAATGTGGCACCAAATGAAACTTGGAGCCTACTTTTTAACAAAGTTATCTTTTTCAGTAAAAGGGACTTTGGTTTAGGTTATTTTTACAGGTGCCTTTGCAGAAACTAAATACTATTGCAAGGATGAGGAGGGTAGCTCAGTGGAAGAGCCCTTGCCTAGGAGATGGAAGGCCTTGGCTTTGACCCCCAGAACCACACACACACACACACACACACACACACACACACACACACACACAAATAAATACTCTTTCAAATATAGGTTAGTATACATATTATGAGGTTGAGGATTGTTAGGAATGCGACGGCAAAAGCTTAGCAGCATGATTCTATCTTTTGGAACATGAATGTCCTTACTGAGCACCGGGAGATATACACCAATGACAAAGACAATCACCCTCTTTTTGCTTATCAAGTCAGTGAATAGTATTCTTGAAGTTAGTTTCCTGGAATGAAGCATTTCAATCACATACAGTTCTGTCTATCTGTCTGTCTATAACCAAACGTTGTATTTTTGTATATGAAATCAAACCAGCCACACTGCACTGCCCAGGGCCTGAGGGATTCCCCCTCACAGGAAATACAGGGCATCTGCTATAGAACCCCCACACTCCTAATAAGGAGCTGAGTCCACCCAGGTTTCTGTGCTTACAATTTCATCAAACCGTTCTGAGGATCTCAAACGGCTGAGGTCAGGGCCATCTCCATTCCCCAAATTCCAGAGAACTGTTATTACAGGTGACTTAGAAAATAGACTCCACTACCATATGACTCTACTACAAAGTAACGCTGTGCTGTTGGGGTTACTTTGTCTTCTTTGACAAAGTAACTGAGCTGTATGATTTCTGAAAGTTAATCAGAGGCTATTTATCTGAGGATTTAAAAACCTAAAAGCTGCTATTTGCCTACACTGCATGATGACATCACATTTTGGAATATCTGGAAAGAATTCAAGGGCATAACCTCACACAACAGAGAACAGCTGCACGAAATGTCTAAACCTGGTCACCACCAGCCCCGGGGCCAAATGCTTAAGACATTGGATTCTGGGGAAATGCGCAGAGTATCTTTGTGATAGGGGTTTCTTTCTCCACCCACATAGGGTCAAACAGTGGCAGGTGCTAAGGCTTTTTTAAAGCACAGGAATGTAAGTTTGAGAAGAGTTAAAGCTGCCCAGGCAAGACATTTGAGAAGGCAGACAAAGAGGGAGAGAGCTAAACTCGAGCATAAACGTCATTCTGGAGATTAGAATTTCAGAGCAACTATTTAAGTCACAGGGCTGGGATTTAGCTCAGCTGGTAGAGCACTGCTCTGCAGTCTCTGAGGTCCTGAGTTCGATTCCCAGCACCACAAAAATGGGAGAAGGATGTGGCAACCCACTTCCAAGGCAATTCCGAAATAGTCTGCCATTGAAAACCCTATGAGGGTCGCTATGAGTCGGACATAACTGGATGACGCCTAACAACAACAACAACATTTAAGTCATAAGTTAGAAATGCACTGAGAAGGATAAATGCACAAATACTATTGGGGTAACCACAGCAGGGATTGACCAGAGGATCAGTAAGAAGAGCAAAGAGTGGAAGAGTTTTGAAGCTACTCTAAGAATCGCCCAACTTAACACCCAGAGGAGGCTCGGTATCTAAGCCCCGGGATTGCTCTGGCAATTTCTCAAATTGATTTTCTTCAATCTAGAGATAAATAAAATATGACGGAATCGGCTGCACTGTAATATGGTCCATTGGGGAGGCTGTGAATTATTTATTCCTGACGACCCATTCGGCATATTTATTTCATTAACTTTTTAAAGCCATCCGATAAAACGGTGCAAATCCCATATTGATTCGTTTGGATAGACATGTTTAGCAACTTGCTTCTTTATTTGTGCCCCTCAACTGAGTGCATATCTGGAAAAAATAGCATGCACGAAGGCAATCCTATACAAAGCAGCACTGGCACCTGGGCCTGCCAGAAGGCAGCAAGCCCTCAGGTTGGAAGCTGGTGACTGCCTGTCTTTCATCTCAACTGGCTTCCAAAATAAGCTAGGAAATAAAATGCCCTTGCTCATCCTATCATCATCTTGTGCTCAGTCTGTTCTTGATGGTGTCAGGCATTAGTGAAAAGACAGGCAAGTCCCTGGTCCTGTGGAAGATGTGGCTGTCAGGTCAAAAATGGCACAAGGGAAGTCAGCGTGGAACCGCAGATTGTGAGGACTGCCCAGGCTGCTCTGAAGGAGGAAGATAGGAAAAACTCCCCTAGGTTTGGGGTTCAGGGAAGGCTCTTTGATCAGAAGGCATTTGTGTTCATCGACTTTTTGGTTGCTGTGACCAAAGACCTAAGATGAATAACTTAGGGCAGGAAAGATTCGTGTTGGCTCAGTCTCAGAGGTTCTGTCCACGGCTGCTTGGCCTATTGCTCCTGGCCTTGTGGCGAGACAATGCAACACGACAGACGTGCATGGTGGAGATCTGTTAACTTCCTGGTGGCTGGGAAGCAGAGAGAAAGAGACAGGAAGGAGACAGGGTCTCCATATCCCCTTCAAGGCACACATCCCCAATGACCTAACTTCCTTCCAGTAGGTCCCATGTCCTCAAGGGCCTACCATCTCCAAATAGCACCACGGGCTGGTGACCAAATCTTTGGCCCATTTGGGGCCCATTTAGTGTCCAAACCATAAGAGCATTTCATGCTGAGAGCTGAGGGGTGGGTAAGAACTCATCAAGAGCAGAGGAGAGGACAGGGATGCTTTGCAGGAGGCTGGGCACTGTAGCACCAGGGGCAATTCTGAGGCTCATGGAGAAGCACGGACACAACATGGCAAGAGAAAGAAGCAGTGATGAGACATTAGCTCAAAGAAGCGGGCATGCCAGGGTCAGAAGAGCCAGAGCCCCTCTGAGAGATTTGAAGTTTCCTTTCAAGCTTGCTCAATAAGCAGGGCACTGTGTGATACTTCCTTCATTGTCCTATGGAACATGGATCTGGAAGGGGAAGAAGTAGAAAAGCAATTTGCAAGGTCATTCAATTGACTCAAATAGGAAGAGGTGATAGCCTGGACCAAGGGTGGCTGTAGATGATACAGGTGAACAGAGGTGGAATACACTGAAATGGGAAACTAGAGGAGAAGGATGTTTTGGGAGAAAGAGCAAGAGTTCTGTTCAAGGCATATTTAGTTTGAAATTCTCAATAGATGTGAAAAAGATGATGTCAAATAGGCAGTTAGATTTATATGCATGAAGAATTACCATGAGCAGTAGAAGAGGAACCATGATTTTTTTTAAAATAGACAAAAATAGTGGGCTGGGATTTAGCTCAGTTGGTAGAGCACCACTCTGTAGTCACTGAGGTCCGAGGTTCAATCCCCAGCACCACAAAAAATGGGAGAAGGATGTAGCAATCCACTCCTGAGGCAATCCTGAAATAATCAGCCATTGAAAACCCTATAAGGGTCACTATTAGTCGGACAGGACTTGACGGCACCTACAGACCAATCAACCTACAGTCTGTGTCCTGAAAACTAAATTGGGCTGGGATTTAGCTCAGGGCTGGGATTTAGCTCAGTTGGCAGAGAGCTGCTCTGCAGTCTCTGAGGTCCCAGATTTGATTCCCAGTACTGCAAAATTGGAAGAAAGACATGGCAATCCACTCTCAAGTCAATCCCTAAAACAATCAGCCATTGAAAACCTTATGAGGGTTGCTATGAGTCGGACACAACTAGACAACACCTAACAACAACAACAACAACAGACAAAAATAAAAACCCAAACTGAGAAGTCAGAGAGACTAAGAAAACCCAGGCTAGGAGTCGCAAGAGAGCGAAAGGGAAGGGGGACACCACCTCCTTTGTCACGTCTGAGATGTCTTAAGAAACTCTCCTTCAGTGAGAACAGTTTCAAATAAACAAGGGACAAGTCGGCATAAAGGGAAATGTCGCTAACAGCTCTGTGTGGACAATACTTCTAAGGAGTCTGTCGAAGGTAGAGAATTACAGCCATGGCTGGGTGGGTAGGTGGGGACTGCTTATCTGTTAGGTTTTAGAACGAAGGAATGGGGCAGTATAAGTGTATAGAACCACCCTTGGAAGTATTCCAGGTGAGAGGTGACACTTGATGGTGGGAACAAGAGAAAACAGGCAAGGGACAAAGGCAATGAGCCATCCTCAGGGCTGAGCTCGGAGCACAGTAGAAAGCTGGGTCTCCAGAGGCTGGCGTTGCCTCTCTGGCCAGATGGAAAGTGTCATGCAGAGGCCCAGCTGTGACATCCTACACAGGATTTGGGGGAAGAAACTGTTTTTAAGTTTTCCAAATCCCCAGCGCCATGATAACTGGAATCTCGGAGGCTGTAAAATATTAAAGAAAGCCTGCTCACCCACCTCCAGGTTTGAAGATGCTGAGGGCTAATCCATCAGGAAACCAATTATGTTTACTGACTTGTTGACAATGCATTCATTTGGTGTTGTTGTTAGGTGCCGTTGAGTTGGTATCTGACTCATAGCGACCCTGCATACAACAGGGGAAACACTACTGGCAGTGCTTCTCTGCTGTTCATAGGGTTTTCAATGGCAGATTGATTTTTGGGAGTGGGTTGCCAGGTCTGTCTCCTAAGCCTACAGCACCTGGTATTCCCAGGCGGTCTCACATCCAAGTACTAACCAAGACCGACCCTGCTTAGCTTCCAAGATCTGATGGGATCGGGTGCCACAGGGCAACAGCTGCAGGCATGCATTCATTTAAGGACCCTCAAATTCTGAGTTTATTCCACCATTTATTCCTCTACAGCAAAAACTCCAAGGCTCTGTGTTCTATTGCTTCTATTTATAGTAATAAAAATGCAACCCGCAGATTTAAAGAAAGAATGCAGAATGTAGTCAAATGAAGTTGCTTGAAATGCGTTCCTAAATAACCCTCCACAAATGGATCGCCTGGGGGCTTTACGTCCACACATAGGCTGTTAGGTGCTTCACATCAAGGGAGGGGGCTCCCAGCAGATGGTCCAAGGACAGCAAGTGGAAACCTGGAACCAGGGGGGTCTCCTGCCAGCTCTCCACTTGGTTTCTGCAAGTCCACCTTGGAAATTTAATACCCCAGGGATTCATTTGCTTTTTCATTTAGCCAATATGTACTAGCCTGCAGCCGCAGCCCTGTGGCATCCAATTGCCTCAGATCTCGGAAGCTAAGCAGGGTCGGTCCTGGTTAGGGCTTGGATGGGAGACCGCCTGGGAACACCAGATGCTGTAGGCTTGGGAGACGGACACAGCAACCCACTCCCAAAAATCAATCTGCCATTGAAAACCCTATGAACAGCAGAGAAGCACTGACAATAGTGTTTTGCCTGTTGTATGCAGGATCGCTATGAGTCAGATACCGACTTGATGACACCTAACAACAACAACATGTACTGAATCTCTACCATGTGCCGGCCATGGTCCCAGGTGCCGAGAACACTGTCAAAAAGAAAATGATCCTTGTCCTTAAGGAGCTTTCACTTGAGGTGGCAGAGAGAGAGAATCAACAGGGAAGACACTGGACATAAGCAAGGTCACTGCCACCAACCGGGTTCAAGTCACCTTCACGTCTTACTGGGATGACTACAATGGCTTCCTACTTGGGCATTCGGCTTCTGCTTTACCCTTCAGGGGTCTCGTCTGCAAAGAGCAACCAGGGAAAGGCTCCTCAATTATTAATTCACACAGCTCTGTTCTGAACCTTTGGTTGGCTTTCCAATTTACATGTAAAAATGCTATCAGAAACAAAGGCAAACTTGCATTTTTAACGCTTTGCAGCAGACTAGGCTCCACCACTAACTTGATGCCCTGCCACTTTCACTGGGCCAGAGCGGGCAAAACAGCAGCAGAGTCTGCATCGCCTCCCGTCAAGAGGCAGACTCTGCCCCTTGCCCTGGGAAGCCAGGCGTGGCTGGGAGACTGGCTTTGACCCACAGAAAGTGGCAGAAGTGACCTGTCCCATGAAGCATGGGCTAGCTTGGTAGAGCATGAGAAACTGATGTGGGCCAGAGATCAGCTCCATCTTGAGTTCCCCAATTCAGCCAGCACTCAGCCTCCTGACAGCTGGGAGAGACAGGAGAGGGAAACCAGGCCAGATCAGCAGAACTCCCTGCCTGAGCCCTGCTGACCTGCGAATAAACAGGTTGCTGGCCTCAATATACTGTGGATCTTTTAAACCATCAGGTTACTGGTGGTTTTCCATGTTGCAAAAGCTAATCAGTTCATCCCCATGACCCATTTTGCTTCTCCTCAATCGACCTCCTTACTGATAGGGAAATACAAGTATACTTTCCTCTTGCCAGTCTTGATACTGAAGAGAACTCACCTAGACAGACACATGTGTATCATTCCCTTCAGATTTCTGCCCACCAGGGAAGTGAGGCCCCCCCTAAACATGTTTTTGTTGTTGTTGTTGTTGTTAGGTGCTGTTGAGTCTGACTCATAGCAACTCTCATAGGGTTTTCATGGCTAATAATTTAGGATTGCTTTGGGAGTGGATTACCATGTCCTCCCATTTTTTGCAGTGTTGGGGATCGAACCTGGGGCCCCAGAGAGTGAGGAGCAGTGCTCTTCCAACTGAGGGAACCCCAGACCCAAACACATTATATAGAATGGCAAACCTACATACCCCACTCTAGCCAAGCACTTCTTAACTTTCCTGCATAGGGCGTATCACAATCTGACATACTATTTTCAAGGGGCCTCTCTGGGTCAGCAACCCAGTACACTGGTGGGCAGTACTTATGCATCTGTCTGTTTTCTACCTTTAAGAAGCCCTACAGAAATTTGTAATATTTAAGGAAAATGTTTTTACATCAAGGAGAATTATACAAATGTTTAAAGTTCCCCAAGTAGCTTTCTTTTCATTGTGCCCATGGGAGTTGTGCTGTGTGGCCTGTGGTTTTCTCCCTTCCCTCTCCAGCCTCTTCCAGGGTGCTAGGGGCCCTGACTTCCCTTGGCTGCAGCCAAGAGTTAATTCCTTCCTTAATGCACATTAAGCCTCCCCGAGAGTGAGGCAGGGGGCCAGGCACAATGGAGGTGTGTTCACCCCTTTTCAGAACAGTGTGCATCATCCAAGGAGAGGAGAGGGTCGCAGAGATGTTTGAAGGAATCAGACCACGCAGCCATATTCACATTCTCTGAAGAGATCCATCTGCAGAAACCATGCTCCATTCAGCCAGAAAGGCCAATTCCTGACACCTTACTTCTGGATCTGTTTCCTACAACAAGCCATCCTTGCAGTGTTGATGCTGCAAGAACATACAGGGAGTGAGCTGTGCTTATGATCATGCCCTGGTTCCTCCCTCCTGAAAACCTGCTCGCTCTTCAAAGTCAGCTCAGAATCCACGTCCTGAACCTCAAGCCTTTCTCTACTCTGAAGTCTTCGCTTCTTGGGTGTTCTCTTTATCCTCTGCATACCTTGTCACGGTCTGCATTGTGCTGGAGTCCTAAACCCAGCACCTCAGAATGTGACTGTGTTTGGAGGAGGGGCCTTTACAGAGTGGATTAAGGCAAAATCAAATCATTTGGCTGGTTTCTGATCCAAGGACTGGCCTCCTTGTAAAAAGAGCGGATGCGGACACAGGTGCAAAGGAAAGGCAGCAAAAGAAGGCCACCAAAGTCAAGGAGAGAAAAACAGAACAGACCCTTCCCTCTCAGCTCTTCGGAGACAATCTTGCCAACACCTTGATTTCCAACTTTCAGCCCTAGAAATGCACAACAATAAATTGCTCTTGTGTAAGCAGTGGGAATGAAGGAATGCATCCTGTGCAGCCTTAAGATATGTCCTGTGCTGCCTGGTCACAGATCTTCTAGGGCTTTATCTTATACTGTATTAGTTACCGTGGTACAGCAGTGAATTGTATTATTATTTCAGCTCTGCGTGGACTCACTTCTGCAACAAAACATAAGTTCAGAAGCCACATTCTTATTTTATGTCAAAGTTACCCACACTGACATCCCCAGAGTCACCCTGTGTCATCCTCTGGCAGAATTTACAGAACAGAGGTGGATTTGCAAAAGATAATTTTTAGCAGGTGCAGTGTTGCCATATTAAAAATAAATCATGAGCCTCCTTTAATTTATAGAGATGGAGACCCTGATTCTCACAAGCCAGCAGGTGGCACAAATAATGTGCAGGAGCATGTGGGTCCATGGGACAGAAGGCTGAACTCTGGGCTGCCTGTGAAAGGCAGGGGGTCTGCCTGGGTTTGAAAGAAAGGATCACCATGAATCAGATTTCTATGCTTACAAAGTTATCAAGTGTAAAGTTTTAAAACAGGCAAATATTTGAACTTGGGGACAATGAGAGTGAAGTGAAGGTCTGGTGGGTTCATAGTTATTGAGTGGCCAATGCCCAAGGATGGGAGGATGACTGGGCTGGGCACAGTGAAAATAATTAGGGATAAGTTGCTAGAAAAGAAGATGGAAGAGGAAAACAAGGAACTGCCACCTAGGAACTGGGGGCTCAGAGGGCAAAGAACTGTCTGCACAAAGTGACACGCTAATGGGGAAGGCAAGCAAGAGCAATGGAGAAAGGAGGAAGAGACAGGACTGGAAGACTGTGGTTAGTGCAGATGCTTTGGGAATTTATCTCTACTCCAGAAAAGGAAGACTAGCTCACATGAAGTAGATGATGACCCAAGGGTGTTAGAGTTAAAATGGGAAAGGGGAATTTCAGGGAGCTTAGTTCAACGTGAACTCAAAAGTGAGAGATGGGCCAGCTGAGTGTGGTGGCATGCCTGTAATCCCAGCAACTAGGGAGGCGGAGGCGGGAGGATCATGAGTTCAAGGCCAGAGGCAATGTGAGTTACTTAGCAAGACCCTGTCTCACATTTAAAAATGGGATGGGGATGCAGCTCAAGGGGTACAGTATTTGCAAAGTATATGTGAAGCCCTGGGTTCAATCCCCAAATACCACTGGAAAAAAAATAAAAGAAAGGAAAACAAAAGAAAAGGCATGCAGTAAACCAGACAAAAATAACCTTTCTTCTTGACTAGCCCAAGAGAGTCATGGTGCAAACAGCTGCCAGTGAGGTTCTACCTGGAACTGAAAACTAGACTATGTAATAGACATGTAGGGAACCAAAGAGCCTGCTTTATAGAAATGGAGTCAATACCAGGGGTATGAAACTGCCTTCCATTGTTAGGTGCCATTGAGTCAGTGTCCAACTCAGAGCGACACTATGTACAACAGGTGAAACACTATTGTGTTTCTCTGCTATTTATAGGGTTTCCAATGGTGGACTGCTTTTTGGGAGCGGGTTGCCGGGTCCTTCTCCCAAGCCTACAGCACCTGGTGTTCCCAGGTGGTCTCCCATCCAAGTACTAACCAGTCCTGACCCTGCTTAGCTTCTGAGATCTGATGGGATCGGATGCCACAGTGGTACAGCTACAGACACTTCAATTAAAATCCAAGGTAGCCAAAAGTCTTGGAAATTCAGTCATCAACTCAGGGCAATTAACATCTCATGATCAAAACTAAGTTTGGCCTAATACAAATCTGTAGACTTGGTTGAAAACTATCAGAGTTTCTGAGAGCTCCAAAAAGATTCAAAATACATGAATAAACAAGGTCTTTCCTGTTCAAATGTAATGGGAAGCTATCTTTACAGGAAGAATATACAGTATTTGTCATATATCAATTCTTGAAGATGTCTGGCTAATCATTGTGAGTTTAAAGCTGAGGATCCCAAGATTCCTTGGTTCACAGAGCCCTTGATGTTATGGTAAATGTTCTGACAACGCTTGGCCAGCCAAAAGAAACAGCTTCCAGTTCTATTTATTAAATAGTTTGATCTACACAACTTAATCAGTATTTATTCTCTATCAACAGACTTGTATATCATTATTAAATGACCACAGTTCCTCATTTTTTGTTGGTTGTTTTCCTTAAATTTGCTTATTTATTTCTTTTTGAAGTACTAGGGGGTTGAACCCAGAGTCTCATGAGTCACAGGCAAGTGCTCTACCACTGAGCTAAACTCCTAACTCCTTTTTGTATTTATTATTTTGAAACACGGTCTCACAAGTTGCACAGGCTCATTGGCCCCAAAGAAGAAATCCCCCTGCCTCAGCCTCCCAAGTTGCTGGGATCACAGGCATGCACCATGGCACCTGGCTTGACCACAGTCGCTTGTAATGGGATGTGTGAACCTGCTGGGCACTGAATTGTTTCTCAAATGCTGGAGTCAAGTAAGACACTTTCCTTCCCTGTTCTACCTTGGACTTTGAGGGGCATTTGCTTTTTTATCACAATGACTACTATAATATAGCTTCACAATTATATGACATCATCCAAGGAGTGTGTGGGAGCTAAGACTGAAACCATGAGCTCCTTTCAGTTATTAATTTACCCAGTGTCCCAAAGACAGAACAGAACTCTCCATGAAAATTTACAATATGAAGTGATGCTCCAAGAAGCTCTTTGTGGTTCCCACAGAGAGTCTCAGTGACCGAGTTTGAGGTATTTATAGGACCATTACTTTATATTCTGAGCACACATATTTAACGGGAAGATGTATAGTTAACTATGTTGTTGTTGTTAGGTGCCCTCAAGTCAGGTCTGACTCATAGCCACCCTATGTACAACAGAATGAAACACTACCCAGCACTGTACCATGCCCAGCACTATGTCAGTGGTTCTTTCCTATTCATAGGGTTCTCAATGGCTGGTTGTTTTGGAAATGGGTTACCAGGTCCCTCTCCCAAGCCTACAGCAGGCGATCTCCCATCTAAAGACCAGGCTCAACCGTACTTACCTTCTGAGACCAGATGGGATTGGACACCAGGGTGGTAGGGATTTAGACATAATTAACTATAGAAGATGTAAATCCACATTTCTAACAATCTCAGCCATTACTAGGATTTTGGCTGACATTTTTGGCTATATTTGTGGAAGAGACAATGGAAAACCACAATTTCAAAAGTCAGAACAAGACTAGGTACTAATTGTGGATCAGATCACCAATTACTCATCCACAGGTACAAACTGAAACTAAAAAAGAAAACTATAAGAAGTGTATGAGAGCCAATGTGTGACTTTGAATGTATGCCACCTGAGATCAGAGACCACCTCAATTACCGATTTGATGCAATAGACACTAATGATTGAAGACCAGATGAGTTGTGGCATGACATCAAAGACATATTCATGAAGAGAGGAAAAAGTTATTTAAGAGAAAGGAGAAAAAGACAAGACCAAATTACATGTCAAAAGAGACTCTGAAACTTGCTCTTGAATGTTGAGCAGCTAAAGTAAAAGAAAGACATGATGAAGTTAAAAAATGAACAGAAGATTTCAAAGAGCAGCTTGAGAAGAAAAAAATCAAATATTATAAGGACATATGCAAAGAGCTGGAGACAGAAAACTAAAAGAGAATAACACATTCTGTTTTTCTCAAGTTTAAGTAATTGAGAAAAAAAATTCAAGCATCAAGAGGCAGTAGTGAAGGATTCTAAAGGGAAAATATTAAACAATGTAGGAAACATCAAAAGAAGATGGAAGGAATACACAGAGTCATTATACCAAAAAGACTGGTGGAAAACCAACAATTTCAAAAGGTTGCATAAGATCAGAAATCAATGCTACTGAGGGAAGAAGCAGAAGCTGCCTTGAAGGCACCGGCAAAGCACAAGGCTCCAGGAATTGATGGAATACCAATTGAGACATTTCAACCAACGGATGTACCACTAGAGGTGCACACATGTTTATGCCAAGAGATTTGGAAAACAGCTACCTAAACAAGTGGGGGGGGGGAGAAATCCATATTTGTGCCAACTCCCAAGAAAAGGGAGCCAACTGAATACAGAAATTATTAAATGGTATCAGTAATATTTCAAGCAAGTAAAATTTTGCTAAAGATCATTCAAAAGCAACTATAGCAGTATATTGACAGTGAACTGCTAGAAAATCAAGCCAGATACAGAAGAGGGCATGGAACCAGGGACATCATTGCTGATGTCAGATGGATATTAGCTGAAAGCAGAGAATACCAGAAAGATGTCTACATTTTATTGACTTGCAAAGGTATTTGACTGTGTGGACCACAATAAATTTCGGATAATATTGTGAAGAATAGGAGTATCAGAGCACTTAATTCTACTCATGAGGAATCTGTACATGGACCAGGAGACAGTTTTTCAAACAGAACAAGGAAATCCTGCCTGGTTTAAAGTCAGGAAAGGTGTGTGTCAGGGCTATATTCTTTCACTGTACCTCTTTAATCTCCATGCTGAGCAAATAATCTGTGAAGCTGGACTTTATGAAGAAGAACATGGCATCAGAAAGACTCATTAACAACCTGCATTATGCAGATGACATAGCTATGCTTGATGAAAGTGAAGAGGAATTGAAACCTTTACTAATCAAGATCAAAGAGCAAAGCCTTCAGTATGGATTGCACTTCAATATTCAGAAAACAAATGTCCTTGCAACTGGGTCAGTAAGCAATTTCATGATAAGTGGAGAAATGTCTGAAGTTGTCCATGATTTTCTTTACTTAGTTCTACAATCAACACCCATGGAAGCAGCAGTCAAGAAATCAAAAGACACATAGCATGGGAGAAAGCTATTACAAAAGACCCCTTTAAAGTGTTGGAAAGTAAAGATGTCATATTGAAGATGAAGGTGCACCTAACTCATGCCATGGTATCTTCAGTCACATCATGTGCTTATGAATGCTCAGCACTGAACAAGGGAGACAAAAGAATTGATGCTTTTACGTTATGGTACTGGAGACAAATATTGAATATACCATGGATTGCCAAAAAAACCAACAGAGGCATCCTAGAACAAGTGCAACCAGAGTGCTCCTTGGAAGCAAGGATGGCTAGATTGCATTTTTGTATTTTGGACATGTTTTCAGGAGGGACCAATCCATGGAGAAGGCCATCATGTTTGAGACTGTGACAGGTCAACAGAAAAAAATGAAGACTCTCAACTACTTGGATTGACACAGTGTCTGCAACAATTAAAACATAAAAAAGATTGTGCACATGGCACAGTGTTGGGAAAGTGTTTCTTTCTGTTGTACATAGGGTCACTATGAGTTGGACCTGACTTGACTGCACCCAATAACAACCAACATCAGACTGCCTGGTTTTTCCTAGAAACCGGGCTACACCAGCTCCAGGAATGCCTGCTTTGTTATGTTCTTATTGCTTGAAGATTAGATTTGCATTATTATAATTGCCTTCCGTGGGAGATTACTTTGAGGAATATTTTTCTGCCTCTCCTCAGTTATGTGATGGTAAAGTGAAGTTTAAAGCATAGACTGCAATGGGGAATATCGATTCCACATGGCCCTGACAACTGTGATGTGTCCCGTTAGGCTGAAATTCAGCACAGGTGTGAGGACGACCCTGCTGATAGCATATTCATAACCATCTGATGGTGAACTGTATACCAGGCTCCAGCGCCAATCTGCATATTAAGCCTTGGGAAAACTGCTGCTGCGTGGACGAGGAGAATTGATGCCAACTGTCTAGGATAGGCTAACACATGGTTCACATTCAGTAAATCCTATTATCACCCTTATCCGACAGACCTCGGTGCTGTAACGAGGCCCCCACGTGGCCCCACGCCATGTGGCTTTTAAAGCATGAGATTAACTTCCCAGCAATGCCTGGGCTGTCATAAGCATCTAGGCTCCAGCCCGGCCTGTGGAATGGATCTGCAGCTTGTAAAACCATCCAAGGCTTTCAGACCTGCTCCTCCATCGATACCTCTCCATTGGTGAACCCTGGCTGGACCTAAGTTCACACTGACTGCTGCTTTGCTACAATATTAAAGGGAACTGTTTCTGGACACCAAGAGTGAGGTAGGAGGAAACCTAACTGTCATGGAGAAATGAGCCAGCCAAATAAAGCAGAGAAAATTCAACACAAACTCCTTGCAGGTGAAGTTGACAAATACCAGCAAGCCTTTGAGACACTCTATCTTTTTGCTTTTCTCCATAAGAAGAAGCACACAGCAAAGACAGGCTACCTCTGACATCTGCAGATACTAAGTCAATGCAACGAGAATTCCATCACTCTGATTTGTGAACATAACTTGCTGCTTGCAAATCTTTAGAAAGGAATCAGGGCTGAGTGTTCGTTATAAGGGATTTAGATGAATTCCTTAATTGTTGAAGTGGCTAGTTGGAGTTTCTTAAATAACATCACCTTGGCCAAGAGTTATTGTGTACATTAAGGACAGTTAGCTACTGCAGTCAAGGAAAAAATGTTAATGAAGGAATAAAGGGCCCATCATTGTAACATAAAATTATGGATGGGTTTAAGTCAGGGATGCTGAGGGAAAGGGGGCAGGGATCATTTGGCATGTGCTATGGTTTGCATGTGCTCTGAGTAAGCTTCCAAAAGTTCCTGGTTTGGAAGCTTGGTCCTCAGTGCAGCAATGTGAGAGGTGTGGAAACTTGTAAGAGGTGTGGACTTGCTCAAGATAATTAGGTTACTGGAAGTGCTTCCCTCTGAAGGATTAATCCTGGTCTCTCAGAGTTCTCACAAGAGCACACTGTCATAAAAAGAGCAAGACAGGTCCACCCTGGGTCTCTGGCTTTGTGTCTCATGTGGCCTTTCCTGCTCAGGTACACTCCCTCTGTGATGCCACTGTCCATGTGCAGATGCAATCAAGGGGCCCCTCACCAGGATGCTGGCACCATGCTCCCGCACCTTTAGAACTGCAAGCTAAATAAAGTATCCAGCCCCAGTCACTTTGTTATAGGAGTAGAAAACTGATTAATAGAGCATATAATGGAAAGGGAATCAATAGTTAAAATAAACTTTCTGATTTACACAGTACTCGCCAATTCCATGAAGACACATGCCAAGAATGTATTATGTAAATGCCACTAATTAGCAATGAAATTATTGACTAGGAATGATGGCAGATAAACTAATTTTTAACACATGAATTATTTTGTGCCGTATTCCAAGTTATACTACTTTGTATATGGAATGAAGCTTAATTCCTTAACTGCAAGGCCCCAACTTGTTCTTATTTTTATAATAGTTAACCATTTAAGGCCCTTCACAGACATTTGATGAATAAGAACTAATGGCTTATAATAATAGAATAAAATACCACTACATGGTGGTTCTTGGGAGAAGGACCCAGCAACCCACTCTCAAAAATCAATCTGCCATTGAAAACCCTATGAACAGCAGAGAAGCACTGACAATAGTGTTTCCCTTTTGTATGTAAGGTCACTATGAGTCAGATACCGACACGATGACACCTAACAACAACAACGACAATATGGTGGTTCTAAATTTCCTAGGGCAAAAGTAGTTAAAGGATATTATATGCTTCTTCTGATCTTTGGTCCTCTGTACAGAATTTTAAATGTTTCTAAGTTTCTCACACAGTGAAGCACACATAGTTAAGACTGCACAGCGTACTGATATTAAATCAATCCATCCTATACACTGCTCACCATAACACAATCCATTTACTTTTTCCACCCTCAAGAAGTGGCATGTTCAAACGCTCTGCTTTGGTTAACATCTACGTTTAATGAACATAGACATTTGATAAAGAGTCAAATTAATAACTTGATTAAGGCATTAAGATTGTGGGAATATTTTTAAGGAGTCATAAATCTTTGATAACAATTTAAACCTGCCTGCTTGTATCACTTTAGTTCAATCAGAAAAAAAGCATCGCCCCATGGTTCTTCCAAATAATGAATTATGGAAGCAAAATAGCATATCAGGAATAACAAGTGTAATATTCACTTGGGTATGATGTAAGTTCCTGGAACAACGGGACTAATGGATATTAAGTGGACATGAGTTGGGTATTCAATTAGCATGTACTGAGGAGCCCCAGCTTACTCCAGTCCTGTTCAAAGATGAGACACAGGCACAGTCTGTTAATGATCTTTAAACACACTGCCCGTCTCTGAGGTCAAGTTGGAGCTGTGTGACTCCATGGTCAAAAAGAGGTGCGTGCTCAGACATGAGCCACACCAGGACAGGCCATGAAATCATCTTATGGAGTGCTCTTTCTTCCCTCTCCCTCCTGGTCACCCTGGCGGCTCTGAATTCCAGAGGGTGTCATTACAGTTCAGAAGAGGGCACTGGACTGGAACTTGAGGAAGGCACTTTCCACTGGACTAAGCCACTGAGACTCTGAGGTTTGCCCACATTGACTCCTGCAAGGCATGTCCAGGAAGACCATCAGGCTGCAACTGCCTGGGTCAACACAGCAGACATTTATTTGCATGAGTAGCCAGCCCTCTGGACAAGGCCTCAAGCACCCCCATTACCATCTGTCATTGCTCCACAGAGGGGAGGGACTGTCTTACATGGAGCAAGACATCTGCTCTGCAAATTTCTACTCTGACCCAGCTGCTAGGACCTATGTATAGTGTGCTGCAAGAACAGGAGGGGAACAGAGAGTTTGGGTGTAGAATCTTGGCTGGGCCCTCCAGACCTGGTCTCTGCCTTTCTCCACCCTGCTATCTGTCCTATGAGCTCCCCTGACCTCTGAGCTCTGGCTGGATGAGGCCAATGGAGGGGACTTTGGAGGTGAGAGAGAAGAAGTAGGGTGAATCTGGGGTATCTGCTCCACCTTTCCTTCCTGCCTGCCTATAAACATGGGAGCACCCATACCCCCTACATCTCAGTGCCTCCCCTCTGCCACAGCAACAGCTCTGGCTGACTCCGGGAACTCTCTACCCACACCTTCATCCTGTGCTACTGCAGCCCCCCGGGTGTCTGTCATGTCTTGGTGCCTCTCTTATCCTGACCATTCCATCAACAAAACCCAAAGAGTGATGCATCTATTTCCTACCAGAGCTGATTCAGGCTATATGTGATTCAAAAGGCTAAAACTGTTTTTGTGGAAGTTTCTATTGTTGTTGCTTACTGTTGGGTGCTGTCGAGTCAGGTCTGACTCACAGTGACCCTAGGTACAGCAGCTCAAAATACTCCCTGTTTCTGTGCCAGTCACACGATATTATTTATGTTTAAGCCCATTGTTCTAGATACTGTGTCAACCCATCTAGTGGAGAGTTTTCCTTTTTTTGTTGTTGTTGACCTGCCACTCTCCCAAACATGATGTCCTTCTCCAGGGATTGGTCCCTCCTGACAACATGTCCAAAATACCTAAGACACAGTCTAGCCATCCTTGCTTTCAAGGAGCACTCTGGTTGCACTTCTAGGACACATATTTTGGTTCTTTTTGGCAGTCCATGGTATATTCAATAGGAAGTTTCTATAGGATGTCATAACTCTAGGCTGTGCTATCAGGTGAAGCATAACTAAATATGCCAAGTAAAGTGTTCTGGAACAAGGCAGCTTAGCTAATTGAAGGTCACCAGAGGCACACTGGGATTTGGGGGCTCCAGTGAGTGACTTGGCAGCACTTGTACCTGTGCAGGTGAAAGCACTCAGCAGAACAGCACATGTGGGCAGGCAGTTCTAATGTGGGCACAGAGGCTGTGGTTGAGGACTTTGCACTGCTTTGCAAACTGCTGAACCACTGCTCATTGCAATACCATACTGTGATGATTCCTAGGGACACTCAGAAGTAAATGGGAAAGGGTCAAGTTGTTCAGGGTCTCACTATGGGAAAGAGGGACAAGCGCCAGACACACAGAATCTAATGTTCTTCCTGTTACCACCTATATGATTCTAACCTGGCCTGGTCTGGAGAAATAATCCTTATCCGAAGGTGAGGGGAAAAGGTTTTGAACATAGGATGTGCCCTAAAAAAAGAAATAATCTTTATTGGAATGAATGTCCCTGGTCATATACCTCTCTCTCTCCCCCCTCAACCCAGTGCGTGCGTGCGTGCGTGTGTGTGTGTGTAAACATCACTTCAAACGTACCATTCAAAGCCTTTAAGAAAATTCAATGTTCAAAAATTTAGAAAAAAGTACAAGTAAGATTGGACATATGTTCTAGTGATTCATAAGACATCCGTTCCAGATGTCTTATGACCTCAGACAATAATTTACTCTACCCTTTCATGCCCAGTTCTTCTGATTTTTAAAATGGTCTCTTTTATATTGTACATGTGACTACACACTTTCCAACATTTATATTTTTACACAAAGGAGTCCCATTGACCGTGGGAAGAGTGGATTCGATGAGCACGCTGCTGGAGCGACTAACGTTAGCATTGGCATTCAGTCCTTCACTGTGGCAACCAGAGCTTACCATGTGAACATGGTCTGTGCAATTGGCATGAAATTGGCCCAAGCTGGCACTCCACTGTATACCTGGGCACAATACTTTCTTCATTTTTGAAGTAACAGGTATCTTACAAATTTAGCAGTACAAGCCAGGTCTGTCCAGAGACATGTATAGGTATTCAAGATTGTAGAGGCTAGGGTTTAGCTCAGTTGGTAAAGGGCTGCTCCATACTCTCTGAGGACCCAGGTTCAATCCCCAGCACTGCAAAAATGGGAGAAGGATCTGGCAATCCACTCCTGGAGCAATCCAGAAACAATCAGCCATTGAAAACGCTATGAATAGCAGAGAAGCCCTGACAGAGAACCACGCATGGCACAGTGTCCAGGAGTTGTTTCGTTCTATTGCACATAGGGTTGTTATGAGTCAGACCTGACTCAACGGCACCTAACAATAACAAGAAGATTGTAGAAGGGCTAGGGATATTTTCTATCACCTTCTCATTATCATCATTCTTTCTTTGGTTATATTTTCTTGACATTTCTCAGGACAGCTTCTTCTAGTATATGGTTTATGCCTTTGATTTTTTTCTATGAAGCAAGATACTAAAAAATTTTTCAAGTCACAGTTTATGATGGGGAAATTTCCTTATTTTGACAATGTTTTATATTGAAGTAGCTACACCAAATTTAATTTAACTTAAAATAAAGATGTTCAACTAGAATATTTACTTTAGAGTTGTTTTATATTCTCATTATGCCTTAATTAAGTAAATTATATTTCATCAACTTGCTGGGTCAGCAATAGCTTATTTCTATGCTGACTTTCAGCAATTCTATAAAAGGCTTCATAAAATCTAACTGTAGAGTTGAGTAAGATAATTATAATACCCTTTTCAAGTTTGTTTTCAGGTTTTGGTAGAGAAATAGTGATTTTCAGTTGACATGCATTTCAATGAGTTATACAATTCTTTGGGTTCACATCATTTTGTGATACCTTTTCCAACTTACTTTTATCTTTACATGGATCAATAAGTTGAAGACCAAAGAGAAATAAAAATGAAACAAATGGTATAGAGTTAAACTTACTGTATGAAATTCAAACTAGATAAAATTTCCATCTCTTTAACATTTCAAAATACATTTCCTAGAAAAAAAATTTACTCAAAATATTTCATCAGTTACAAAGAAAATGACTTGCCCCTATTTATTGCCCACTAAGATTTTGACTAAGAGCATTAGATAAATACAAGTAAAATCTCATTTTAACATGTCCAAAAATTGTAACTAGATTCCACTTTGGAAATTTGGTACACCTCTCAGCTAATAATTCACATTAATAGCTTTACTGATATAAGAACCATAAATTCTAAACATACATGCATGTGCCCAATGTGTTTTTGTGTGTTTTACTATTGGTCTGTGTTACTAGCCAATGAAGTTCATGAGTACTTCAATAAGACTGAGTATAAATAGATTTTTTAACTTGAACACTTTTGCCATACTAAACATGCTCAAAAACTGGGATACTGTGATACTAAATGTTGTGCTGGTGATATTTTGGCATTATAAATAGAGTTGGACCCAATTTGAGGGCACCTAACAACAGCAACAATATTGCTTTATAGACTTCAGTAGAGATCCTGCCTGGGTAGTCATGGAATATACTCAGCATAGGGCGTTACTAAAGAGAGAGGACAAATAATTCCTCCGAAAAGAAAACATGGTTGCTTCTGGTAAAAATTCTCTTGATGATGGTATATGTGACAAGAGCAGATATAACAAGGCAAAAGGCAATAGTAATTTTATTAGTGAAAATAATGCAGAAAACCATTACTGAAGGGAGTCAAGAAAGTTCAAGGTGCGTGTCAAATTTACATGGTAATTATTAAGCCCAGTGTGGTGGCGCACGACTGTAATCCCAGCAGCTCGAGAGGCGGAAGCAGGAGGATCCCAAGTTTGAGACCAGAGGCAGTCTGCATAACTTAGTGAGACCCTGTCTCAAAATGGGCTGAGGGTGCAGCTGAGTGGTTCAGCACTGGCAAAGCATGCAAGTGAGAGGCCCTAGTTTCAACCCCCAGTACCGCAAAAGCAAAAGAAAACAAACAAACAAAAATTACATGGTAATTATTAGAGTAGAGGACAAACTATCACCACAAATCATCCTTAGTATCAGTGCCAGAGATCAAGCCATAAATGGACAGTCTAACCCCAAATATGTTCATATCATTTTGACTAGATGCCACATTTTCCATCCACATTGAAATTAGTTCACCTTCTAAATCTTTCCCATTAGAGACAATTTATTGTAATTCTTACGGATGAGGGTTTATGTTCACATACTTTAATTATACATGTAAAGCTAGCAGTACCGTGACTATTCCGTTTTAACAGAGGATAGCCTGAAGAAGCAGATAGAAGGGAGGGGTAAATTAATACCTATCCACATGTAATATTAAGGCAAGCGCCACAAGAGTTAAAAGTAATGCCTTAAAAAATTCAAATGTCAGCCCCAATGCTGATAACACCTAATTAATTTTCAGGAAGGAAGCAAACATTATGAAAGAAGTAAAATGCAGTAATGGAGCTTCATTCAGTCATTGGTAGCATATCCCATTAGAATTATCTTCTATGAAGAAATGGAAGCAGGAAACAGTAAACTACATCCTATTACTCATTGTTTTCTGTGCAACAAGAAATAGATTCTGGAAATGTTTTCAATCAATTTTGAAACATAGTAAGTATACAAATGTGTAATTATACTGGAACAAAGCTGGAAATGTGGGCTATGGCAGTAGAAAGGTAATAATAGCAATAACAATAACAACAACAAAAAACTGACTCCAAAGCAAAATGTTTTATCAGCAAAGCAATATGAAGAACTGGGAGTGGAAGGAGGAAGAAAAAGACAGAGGATTAAGGGGATCTGGGTATGAATCCTGCCTTTCGATTATCCATTCCATCATATGAATGAGTCACTAAAGCCTTCAGGTGTTTGGTTTCCTTCAGGGTAAGGATGAGATTGAAACTGATCTCTCAGATGCCTTTCAGCTCCAATATTCTGGGAATACTGGCATTTCATGTGGACAGCTTAAATAAAAAGATCACTTTATGTTGCACCTAAGAATTGGAATATATGGTGTTTTTTTTTTTCTTAAATACCTACTCAGTTCTAACTTTTACCAGTTTCTGGTATCAGAGGCATTATTTAAAATGAAGATACAATAACGAAGTAGCAGATGCTCTGTTGTAAAATTAAGTTCACTGATGGAAAAAGAACAAAAGAGAAAAACAGAGAAAAGGCCACCATCACCTGTGTTATCCAGAGACTGGCTGCAGAGGATTCCTTTCATCCCTAGTCCCAGGAGCTCAGACCATTGAGTAAAGGGTCAGGAGATAGCTCAGGGGGTGCAGGAGGGTGTATCTTCGCCAGTAAATCCACAGGGAAGGGGCATGTATCTCCTAGTATACAATAAGCCTTAAAAAGGCTCAAGCTTACATCATGTTTCCAAATATTTGGTATTTCATAGTAACTTAAAAAACAAAAAATTGGCACCAAAAATGTTCATGCTCTCTCGTCTATAAATGCTACTTCTGAGACTCTATATTTAAAAATTACATGTTGTTGTTGTTGTTGTTGTTGTTGTTGTTGTTGTTGTTAGGTGCTGTTGAGTCACATCCAACTCATAGCAACCCTCATAGGGTTTTCAGTGGTTGATTATTTCAGGATGGGCTTTAGAAGTGGATTGCTATGTCTTTCTCTTGTTTTTGCCGTGTTGGGAGTCAAACCCAGGGTCCTCAGAGAGTGTGGAGCAGTGCTCTACCAACTGAACTAAACCCCAGCCATTAAAAGTTATATAGCCATTAAGAATGATTACTAACATAAGAAAACAAAATTGTGTGAAAATTTAGGTATATAAAGCATGAATGCAATTTAATATAATTGTATATGTATGTAATATATTTAAGAATAGACTGAAATACAAAATCATCCTAAGTGGTGTCTGTACCCATAAGAATAGGGCTTCTCTCTCCCGGCTCCCCTCCATCTCTCCTCATACACACACATATATATCTATACACATGCAGAACTTTCAAATTCCCTACACTAAATGTACACTAATATTATAAATACAGCAAACAAACTTACTTTCCCAATGATTGGTTATACCTTACAGTAACCTTAGAGCTCGCATCCTGGTCCAGTATGGTTTATAATCTTCTCATCAGTGACTATACAATGGCACAGCACATAAGCTTAATAGCTTTGGACTATTACCAATGCAAGAGACTTTATAAATTTAGGTTGACACTGTTAAATGCTTAAGTGATCAGAACTAAACAGATGAAATTCAAAAAGGGCCTCTATCAGGCCATTTACAGAGGACAAGCTAATTATACAATGCAATTTAGAGGATGAATACAGGTGTGTCTGAAATAGATCTAGGATTAGTGCACCAGAAACTGAACATGAATTGGAAAGTTGGTGCAAAATTTCAAGTGCATTAATGAAATCTAACCTAAAGAATAAAACATGAGATTAATTCCACCCACCCTAACAGCCACGTACAGTCTGTTATGAATATCATCTACATTTCCTGGATCCCTAACTTAAGAAGAAAGGTCGAAAAGAAAATATTATAAATAATAATAGCTCTTAAGAAATGAGATCATATAGCCCAAAGGGAACACAGCATTGAAAGGATTTAAAAGTCTTGGGAAAGACAAAAAGCAATTATTCTTGCAAGCCCAGGTGGTCTCCACATCCACGGAGAAATTACTCCAAAAGTCTGATTAAATCACACTACATACTACATATATAGTTACAGCCAATTTTTATTTGGAACATGTTTCTCAGTGTAATGATGTGGAAAAAGAATCAAAAGGCAGCAGGGGAGAAGGAAGGGAGGGAGAGAGGGAAGAAGACAAACAGAGGGAAAAAGAGAAAGGAAGAGAAAAAAGAGGGACAGAGAAAGAGAAGAAGGGGGGGGGAAATGAACTCAAAATTAACTTTGGAATATCTTCAACACGAACAAAGGTACCCTGCTGAAAACACAGGGGTCAGACAGATCTGAGTTTGAATCCTAGCTGTCTCTGTTGCTTACTGTGCCCCAGTATCTCATCTATAAAATAAAGAAGATGATAAATAAAATATGCTCTTAAGAAGTTCAGGGAGAAGCCAGGCATAGTGCCACACACTTCTCATCCTAGCACTCAGGGCTGAGGCAGGAGGATTGTGAGTTCAAGTCTGGCCTGGGATACAAAGTAAGGCTTTCTCTCGCAAAAATAAAATAAAATAAAATAACAGTTCAGTAAGAAACAATGGCATTTGGACATCATAAATGTCTAATTTGCATCCTAGAATAAGAAATAGAATAGAGAGGGCAGAAAAATAAATGAGTATATAAATATGTAATTCAAGGAAGTAAGAGATGAAAGAAGCATTAAAAGTGCACACTGGATACCAGAGTAAGTTTGATATATAACAATAAACAGTGAGTGGATCTCAATGATAAAGTAAAAGTCTTTGATGGCAGGGGGGAAAGCCCTGAAATCTATTGTGAACAGAAAGTCATTAGTTAACCATGGGCTTCTTCCTAACAACATTCAATAATCAGGACAGCACAGAAGACCTCCAGAGGCCTCAGGCAAAGAAAATCAAGAGACAACCCCCACCCACCCACACTATCAGTGATTACTGAATGCACCTAAACAAAGTGAAAATACAAACAAATGTAAGAACTATGGTTACAGAATAGAAGGATGGTACAAGCTAGGACAAATGCACAAAGGGGGTAACTAACAAAATTGGGGATCCACAGGAAGAGAAGTGGGGAAGGGATAAAGTACCACTGAGTCACTGAATAGAGCCAAAACCTAAAACTTAAATCTGGTAAGGAAAAGAAAAAGAGACCTTATTTTAAAAATATAAAAGTAACAGCAGAATAGCCAAAAATATATAATATAATCAAATAAAATCAGGTGGTAGAAAGAAGGGTTAGAAAGTAAATATAAAGTATTTGTGTCTTCATGGGTTTTAAGGTACAAACAGATGTTGTCTAAAGAAATATTGTTAAGTATATCTATGAAGTTATAGCTATGAAGGTTACAACATACATGACTTTTTCTATATAAAAAAAGAAAAAAATATACAACCAAATGCAGACTACATAATAAAAAATAAGTACTGAAACAAAGAAAAACATAAAATATGCTCATCACATAAATAAATAAATAAATAAATAAATAAATAAATAAATTGCCATTATGTTCAAAAACCAAAACCAGAAAAGACCCTCAGACTGTCGCTCAAGGAGGGGAAGGGGAAAGCCCACACCACATGCTATATGTAAGAAAAAATTAAAATAGTGAGACTCAGAAAAGCTGAAAATAAAAAACTTGGCCAAAAGCATACCAGATAAAAAACACTCAAAAATCAGGAATCTTGATCTTCAGATAAGACACACTGAATTCAAACCAAATAGCACCCAGTAAGAAAAACCAACCTTAAAATTGTGGGGAGTGCCAGGCACGGTGGTGCACGCTGTAATCCCAGCAGCTCGGGAGGTGGAAGCAAGAGGATCACAAGTTTGAGACCAGAGGCAGTCTGCGTAACGTGGCGAGACCCTGTCTCAAAAAGTAAAAAAATGGGCTGAGGTGCAGTTCAGTGGTCCAGCACTTGCAGAGCATGCAAGTATAAGGCCCTGGGTTCAACCCCTAGTACAGCAAAAAAAAAAAAAACAAAATTGTGGAGAGTGCAACCCACAATGAATATTTAATGATTATTAATATGGTATCTACAACATTGTATTTCATGACAGATCTTGAAATGTCTTTTTTGATGATGAATGCAACCCCATTTCTCCTTAGTTTATCATTCCCAGCACAGTAGACCATAGGATTTTCTGACTCAAAATGGCCTATGCCAGTCCATTTTAGCTCGCTGATGCCTAGAATGTCAATGTTTATGTGCTCCATTTCTCTTTGGTTGTTGCTGTTGTTGTTAGGTGCCGTCGAATTGGTATCCGACTCATAGCGACCCTCTGTATAACAGGGGAAACACTATTGTCAGTGCTTCTCTGCTGTTCATAGGGTTTTCAATGGCAGATTGATTTTTGGGAGTGGTTTGCCAGGTCCCTCTCATAAGCCTACAGCACCTGGTGTTCCCAGGTGGTCTCCCATCCAAGCCCAAACCTGCTTAGCTTCCGAGATCTGACGGGATGGGATGCCACAGGGCTACAGCTGCAGGCAACCATTTCTCTTTTAACAATTTCTAATTATCCTAGATTCATACTACGTACCTTCCATGTTCCAATTATTAATGGATGTTTACAGTTGTTTCTCCTCATTTTGAGTCGTGCCACATCAGCAAATTGAGCACCCTGGGGCTTTACTCCATTTCTGTCATCACGGTAGACTCTACTTTGAGGAGGCAACTCTTCCCCAGTAGTCTTTTGAGTGCCTTCCAACATGGGGGGCTCATTTTCGGGCACTATATCTGACAGTGTTTCTTTGTGATTCATAGGGTTTTCAATGGCTAGTTGTTTCGGGAGTGGCTCACCAGGTCCTACTCCCTAGTCTATCTTAGTCTGGAAGCTCAGCTGAAAACCTGTCAACCATGGGTAACCTTGCTCATGTCTGAGGTAACAGTGGCAGAGCTCTCAGCCTCATCACAACACACATACACCTACAAGGAAGGCCAGTTAATATGACTATTATTCAAATTTATGCATCCACCACTAAGGCCACAAATGAAGAAAGAGAAGACGTCAATCAGCTTCTGCAACCTGAAATAGATCAAACATGCAGTCAAGACATACTGATAATCACTGGTGACTGGAATGCAAAGGTTGGAAACAAACAAGAAGGCTCAGTAGTTGGAAAATATGGTCTTGGTGACAGGAATGAAGCTGGAGATTGCATGATAGAATTTTGTCAGACCAATGACCTTTTCTTTACAAATACAATTTTTCAACATCATAAATGGAGACTATACACATGGACTTCACCAGATGGAACATACAGGAATCAAATTGACTACATATGTGGAAAGAGACGATAGAAAAGCTCTATACAAAATGTCAAAACAAGACCAGGTGCTGACTGTGGATCAGACCATCAACTTCTCATATGCAAGTTCAAACTGAAGCTGAAGAAAATTAGAACAAGTATACGAGAGCCATGGTATGACCTTGAGTATATCCCACCTGAGTTCAGAGACCACCTCAAAAATAGGTTTAATACATTAGACACAAATGACAGGAGACCAGAAGAGCTGTGGCATGACATAAAAGATATCATTCAAGAAGGAAGCAAAAAGTTCTTTAAAAGACAAGAAAGAAAAAGAAAAGACCAAATTAAATGTCAAAAGAGACACTGGACCTTGCCCTGGAACGTCGAGCAGCTAAAGCAAAAGGAAGACATGATGAAGTTAAGGAACTAAACAAAAGATTTTAGGAGGCAGCTTGAGAAGACAAAAACAAATATTATAATAACATGTGCAAGGAGCTGGAGGCAGAAAACCAAAAGGGAAGAACATGCTCTGTGTTTCTCAAGCTTAAGGAAGTGAAGAAAAAATTCAAGCCTCGAGTGGCAGTAGTGAAAGATTCTACAGGGAAAATATTAAACGATGTAGGAAACATCAAAAGAAGATGGGAAGAATACACAGAGTCATTACACAAGAAAGAATTGGTAGATGACCAACCATTCCAAGAGGTTGCATATGAAGAGGAACCAATGGTGTTGAAGGATGAAGTAGAAGCTGCCTTGAAAGAACTGGTGAACCACAAGGCTCCAGGAATTGATGGGACACCAGTAGAGATGTATCAACAAACAGATGCAGCACTGGAGGTGTTAACATATTTATGCCAACAGATTTGGAATACAGCTACTTGGCCAACTGACTGGAAGAGATCCATATTTGTGCCTGTTCCCAAGAAGAGGAATTCAACCAAATGTGGAAACTATCAAACAATATCATTAATATTGCACACAAGCAAAATTTTGCTAAAGATGATTCAAAAGTGACGCAGCAGTATGTAGACGGGGAACAGCCAGAGAATCAAGTCGGATTCAGAAGAGGGCATGGAACCAGGGACATCATTGCTGATGATATCAGAGGGATATTAGCCAAAAGCAGAGAATACCAAAAAGATGTCCGTCCATGTTTTAACTTTGTGGGTTATAACACATTATGGATTACATTGCCAAGAATGGGAATACCAGAGCACTTAATTATACTCAGGAGGAATCTGTACACGAACAAGGAGGCAGTAGTTCGAATAAAATAGGAAACATTGCCTGGTTTAAGGTCAAGACAGATGTGTGCCAGGGATGTATCCTTTCATTGTACCTCTTCAATCTCTGCTGAACAAATAATCCGAGACGCTGGACTTTATGAAGAAGAACACGGCATCACGATTGGAAGAAGGCTCATTACCAACCTATGTCATGCAGATGACACAACTCTGCTTGCTGAAAGTGAAGAAGACTTGAAACATTTACTAAAGAAGATCAAAGAACACAGCCTTCAGTATAGATTGTGCCTCAACATCAACTAAACAAAGATCCTTAAAACAGAGTCAGTAAACAACTTCATGATAAATGGAGAAAAGATT
>VMDO01018835.1:0-41231 GCA_007922755.1 Pedetes capensis
TGGGCCTCATCCCCACCCACAGTAGAGACTCTCATCTGGAACAGGGGGCAGGACACGGTCTGGGGTGTCTGTGTGGGTGCTGCGCCTGGGGTGCTGAGCCCAGCAGACTCCTCCTGGCCCGAGGATCCCTACATCTCCTGTGAGGTCACAGGAGATGAGCCAGTGAAGGTGCCGGTCCCTGGAGAGGCCCAGGGCTGGGACTCAGTGCTTCTGCCCCAACCCCACCTGCTCAGAGCCCTCGCCCTCCTTCCTGGGGAGGACCTGGCTGTCCCGCAGCCCTCCCTGCCTCCTGCAACTCAGGTGGCCCCTGAGCTCTCTGCTTGTTGCTCCCCTGGGGAAAGATGGGACCTGCCTGCTCTGTGCTGGGAGGTCTGTCCTCCCCACGCCTGCTCTTCCCTCTTCCTCCTGCTCTCTGGAATGTTCCTTCCAGCCCCAGCTCACCAGCGCCTCTGCCTCCCTCCCCCTCCTGGCTGCCAGTTTTGTCCTTTGCTCTGCTCTGCTTTAGGCCCTGGCCACATCCTAGGGTGGGTGGCATGTCACCCTTGTGCCCAAGCAGGTGCCAGCTCTGAGCTCCCAGGGCCAGGATGGTGCTGCTTCCTCTCTGCCCCTGCCTCTGCCCAGCGTGGGTGTATACACTGGTGCTCACTGCTGACAGATGGAGGAAGCCGGGGAGGCAACAGGAATGTGCCGAGATGCGTGTGGGTCCTACAGGCCACTCTGCGCAGGGGTTACTGATCCTTCCTGGTCAGCGTCACCCTGTATTTGCGGCCATCAATACTTATGGAGGACCCTGGCCTCCTCCCTCCACAAAGAGGCTGCTCCTGAGTCCTTGTCCACACAAGCCTGCAGATGCCCAGCTGTTGGGAGTCAGCCCTGTCTCAGGGCCCTGAGTGGCCTCTGTCCAGGGAAGGCCTGGCCTCCTTCTTTGCTGCCCTGGGCAGGAAGCATTGTTAGAAACTACCTGGGCTGAGGGCTGGCTTTGTGCAAACACAGGCTGCTTCTTGCTGGGTCAGAGGACAGAGGGAACTGCTCGCAGGCTGGACGGTGTGGCTGTCATATCCATGTCCCTCTGTGGGGGCAGAGTGACTCACCTTCCTCTAGCACAAGCACAGCAGCAGGGGGACCAGCAGCAGAGCCAGCAGCAAGAAGATGAGCAGGAACGACTGGCTGGGCTGGCTTGGCTCTGCCAGTGGGACAGTGGCATCTTTAGGTAGAGTGTCGGCCTGGGGTGGACTGGGGTTAATGAGGTGGAGCCTTACCCAGAGAGAGAGAAGTTTCCTGGGTTGGAGAAGTCTCTGGGGTGGAGGAGTAGGGAGGGAAGGAGGTGGTCCTGGGGGTGCAAGAGTCACAGTGCAGGTGGAGTCTTTGGGGGAAGTGGAGGGGCAGGGTGAAGGAGTCTCTGGAGGGGGGTTGAGGGTGTGGGAGTCTGCAGGAGAGAGAAGACACCTGTGACCATGCCCAGCAGCAGCCCTCCTGCTCGATGCCTGGGGAGCACCCAAGAGCCTTGCCCGGGGCCCATTGCTTGGCATAAACTGCTACCTCCACTTTCTTCCCAGGTCACCTAGCCTCAAGGGACCACAGTGGGACTAAGGGCCAGTGGTGGGGTGGGAAGAAAGCAGCAGACCCCACTTCTGGCTCTGCGCCCAGGCCTGCCCTGAGCCCAGACCAGAAAGGTCCAGGCTCCTCCATGATCTCTCTTATAGAGAAGGCTGCAGAAGGGACAGAGGGGAGGAGTTTGGCCCCAGAAGTAGAGTGGCTGAGAGCAGAGACCACATGGAAGGGACAGTGATAGCCACTGCCTAGGCTGGAGCCCCAGGCTGCCCCTACTTTGCCCTACCAGCCAGTCCCAGGCAGCTGTCAGTGTGGACTCCTGACAGGCAGAGCAGGGAGTTCAGTCTGCTAATTGGCACCTGGATGAGAGGAGCAAGCCAGGCCAACTGAGAGGGGACTGTCACAACTGTCCCCAAGCACTGAGAATGAGACATAGGTGGTGAGCAGTGGGCCCAGGGCCCCCTCTGCAGCCATGGCCTTTGGCCTCACTGCACTGGGCTCAGGGGCCCAGGTGGCACCGAGCTGGGAAAGTGGCACCTGGGGGTAGTACCCTCCTTTCAGGGGGCCTCACTGAGCTGAGCACAGCCACGCCCCTCACAGCTTCCCTGACAGCAGGACGGAGGCCCTTCAGGTGGGAGCTCAGAGCAGAGGGCAGCTGGGGAGGGAGGGAGGCTGGAGGCAGAGGGCAGGCTGAGGACACTGCAATGACACAGGTGTCACAGGGCAGGCTTGGCAGCTGAGGCTCAGTGGTTTGGAGCCACATCAGTGACTGGGGCATTGATTCAACCCACACCTCCTAACTGCGGCTGGTGGGAGCTTCTGGGTGCCTACGCCTGGGACACCCACCTAAAGGGACTCATTGTTTATATATCCTCGTCAGGCCCCTGGGAGACAGCCTGGCCCTGCCCCACTGGCCCAGCTGGAGTCCAGGACATCCACCCAGGTGTCTGTGTGCACAAGCTGCCCGTGGCCCTTCACCCTGTGGCCTCGCCTGGACCTGCATCAGTACATGGACTCTGGGGCCATGGACCTACCATGGGCCTCCCACAGTTGGTGCTGATGATGTTCAGGTTGTTCCCAAGGAAGCTCCTGCCATTGTTCAGGGTGACTGTAGTCTGGACATTCCTAATTCACAGAAAGAGATACCATAGCAAGACTCCAGGGAGACACGGCCCAGACCTTAGAAACTGCACCCCAGAGCACTCGTAACACCAATGACCCTATAATTCCAGCATTTCCTCAGAGTGGACAGCTGGCTGGTGAGACCCCACCTGCCAAAGCCCTAGGAGTCAACCTCCACAATGATGGCAAAGGGGGCTGTGGAGGAGGCAGTGAATGGCCCTCAGCACCATGGACCAGTGCCTTGCGACAGCTGCTTAGGTAACCATAACGATTCTCTTGTATCACAGACGATGCTGGCTGAGCTCTGGAAGGCCACCAGGAGCAGAGGCACCAACCCTCAGGTACATCATCCTCTGCATCCTGCCCTCAGTGTGGCCTGGGTCACTGTGTACTCTGAATTCCCCAGGGGGGGGCACAAAAAGGGCTGTGGGGAGGAGCCCTCAGCCCACCTGATAGGCAAATGCTGCACAGCAGAGGGGACATCCCGCCTTCTCTGGCACTTGGTGTCCTCCCTGAGCTCCAACAAGGGGCACTTACTGTCTAGGTTGATTTATCTTTGCTCCAGGACAAGTGAAGGTGGTATTGGTCACATTGGTGGCTTTTTCAGCTAAAAGAATATGAAATAAGGTCGTTAATAGACATGTCCATCCTCCCTTTCAGTGTGGCTCAGACTCCAGATGTATTTTGGATGTAGAGGTAACAGCAGATGGCATGTAGGGATGAGGCTGAGAGGAACCCAGCAGGGCACTGGGATTTGGGACCAGACACTCTGGGTGACCTTGGTGCAGTAATGGGGTAGGGAAGTCTGAGAGGGATCAGGGGATTCTAATGATTGCTTGCTTGCTTGCTTTTTCTTTCTTTCTTTCAGGGGAGAGGGTGTTGGGCAACTCATAAATGTTCCATAACTTGGAGCAGCAGAAACTTCTCAGTGCTGAGCCCAAGCACTCTTTACCCGTTCTGAGCAGTGGCTGAGACAGAAGCAGGCTTGTCCTTGCTGGCCAGGCTACCAGTGCTTTTCCTGTCTGACTCCAGCTGTCCAGGGCCCAGGCTTCCCGTCTGCTACCTGGAATGAATGACTTCCAGGAATGCTGTCCATGCACCTGCCATGTTCAGAGCCCCGAGGCAACTGCTCAGCCCCACCAGCAGAAACTTGCAGAAACGAGCTCAGTCAGCCTCATCTGTGATACAGAAACCTGGGCTCATGTCCAAGGCTATTAGGGAAGGGAGTGGAGGTCTGGATGAGGCAGACTCTGCTGGGGGACAGGCCAGCACTGGACCAGCCATGCTGACAGGTGAAACATGTACGGAGATGCCCTTGGGCATAGAGAAGTGATTACTTCTCTGAGCTCATAGGAAGGGTAGGTGACCAGACATCACAGGCAGACCCCACCTCCCCTGCCAAGTCAGGGAGGTAAGTCAGCAAGTCAGGGAGGCGTGGCTGGTGGAGGGAAGGATGTTGTGAGGGAAATGTGTGACTCGGAGGCACTGCAGGACTGCTTACTGATGATGTTGGAGTCACTGAGCTGGAATCTACAAATAACTTGGTCTAGGCTTTTTGCATTCTGAAAACCTATCCCAGTAAATACCACAGTGTAGGGCCCTGCAAGGACAACACTGCATCATCTCAGAGAGGGGGAGCAGGTGCTGTGTTCTCCCTGAGCCCACTGTTCCTGGAGGTTGACCCTCAAGATGGAATTTCCAGGGGAGCTTTGGAAGCAGTGCTTGTGTCTGAACAGCGTCCTTGAGCCCTGCACGTCCACCCTCATCTGGTGTCACCGAGGTCCACACTCAGGTGGCTGGCTGGGACTTGCACCCTTGGGAGGGCTTCTCTACCATCCCTGACCCAAGTAGCCCAAGAAGGTTATCAAAACCTGCTCCAAACCAGGGCCACCTTAGCTGCAGCCTCCCCACCCGAGTTCCAGTGCTCCCTGAGCTGTGGGGCAGCGAGGCCCCACTTGGTGTAGGGCAGGGAGAACTCCCACATACTGATGAAGATGCCTGCCAGGCCTTGAGCCCACGGGTCCCTCCTCCTTGGGTTTGGCGGTGTGTTGGTGGAGGCCTTGCCCTGCCCAGGAGGGTCCCTCATGGGACACAGCCTGTCTCAGGTGCAGATCTAAAGCCAGATTCAAATCCAAGGTCATCCACCTGCACAGCTGCCTCCTAGCCCAGACTGACTTGTTTCTGTCCCCAGTGCACATGAGATATGCCATGTCACATGACCAAGGCTCTTCCCCTGCACTCAGCCCCTTCCTCAGGCTCCCTGGCACACCATTGTCTCAATGCCAACCTGAGGAACCAGTCACTCTGTTTCACTAAGGGTTCGGGCTCCTGCCTTGGCGCCTATTCCCAGCCACTGTCACCCTGTATGTGGCAGCTTCACACAGGGTCAGTGACTGAGCTTGTTTGGAGGCACCTGTCACCTCAGTTCAGCTGCAGTGAGGAGAGAGTGGCAACTCGTATCTTCACCTGGGGTTTGTCTCAGCTGCCCAGATGCCAAGGCCTGGGTATCCAGGAGACATAATGAGAGATGTGCCTGAGTCAGGGGGCTGCAGCACAGGGCTGGTTCACCCAGATGCAGAAGCAATACTGTGGGGAGGGTCCTCTGCCCTCTGCCCCTCCAGCACTCATCACTACCATCACCCCCTCTCGCACAGCATGAGGAGGGCCTGGAGTGGCCCAGGGGCAAGGACCTGGCTGGACATATCAGGACCAGCTCCTGTCCTTAGCACCTCCCAGCTTCCAGATACTCCACTGGCCTCCACACCAGGCACTGTCTCCGTCTCCTCAGAGTCCTGACGGGCTGTTTCTACCAATTGGGGCCACACTGCAGCCACAGATATGCCACAGTTTGCCCTCGGCTGGGTGTCATGGGTAGCAGAGCTCAATGTGAGCATAGTCCTGTCTGCCCAAGCCTGTGGCCAGGGAGCCTCCCACAGAAGGACACAGAGGCCAGAAGCCAGCTGCCGGGGCTGGAGGAGCTGAGCAACAGGACAGAAGGGGCTAGCGGCTCCCTGTCTCTGCATCTCTCCAGGGTACAAATGCCACCACATGGGGACTAAGCCTGAATCACAGTGCTCCTAACAGGCAGCGTCCCACATGGCCACACTAGCGGGTCCTGGGCTCACAATGCAGGGACCCTGGCCTGGGCAGAGGGCATCTCAGAAGCTCCAGCCTTTGGGGATAGATGGGGTCATTCCACAACTTTGGTGGCATCAATGTGGCCCTCTTTGTGGAGGCTGTCATCAGGCCCAGAGGTTTCCTTCTGTCCCAGGAGGACAGTGGGTGTCCATCATGCCCACTTCTTTCTCTTCACCGATTGAGAACTTCATTTGTTTCTGTCCCCAATTTGTGGCTGTGGGGAACTCCTCTGATCCTCCCTCTGGCCTTGGCCTGGCCTTTCTGGGAGGCCCTACTGGCTTTTGGTGGTTTGGCCTCTGTATGTGGCCCTGTTCCACTTGTCTGGGTTTCCTTGAGGGTTTTTACATTTCCCCAACTTTATAATTACACTTCTTGTTATTATATAATAAGCAGTAATTGCACACCTGTCCTCACCACCCCCACAGCATGCAGCCCCCCAATTCACATTACATTATATCCAATGCAGTCATGAGACCTCACTTCCTCATCCCCTACCCCGCGCACCCTCATCTACCAACACCATTTGCCTTCACACAACACTCACATTATACACACACCCTCTATGCACATTCTGTGTGTCATATGTACTCTTACCTCCCATACCATAAACATCACACAGGGGACTTCTGTTCTAAGATGATGGATTAAAGGCAGTCTCCATGTGATGTGGTAAAACAAAGGAGTTAGAATAGGAAGGAATGGAGTCTAGAGAAGTATAAGAAACCACAGAGGTGACTATTAGATGGCCCCAGGTTATAGAACGGAGCTGAGTAGCAGGAAGGACTGATCAGGACACATCTTCAGGTATGGCTTCCCATGGGGGAAGGGAAGCGGGGCCCTCATCCTAAGAGGTAAGCCAGAGAGCCTGGCTGCCAGACTGGCAGTCCTACAGGACAAATCCACAGTCCTTAAAGCCCTTGAACCCTTCCAGGGACTTGCTGATTCAGTGACTCTCCCTGCCTGAGGGGTACAACACTGGAGAAGTGACTCTTTTTCCCATACTCCATGTCTTAGAGGGCCAGAAATCACTGCCATCTTGACAGGGAACATATTGTGTGAAGATGAGCTACCAGGGGGCCTGAAAACAAAGAATTATCTCCTGTGGAGAGCCTAGGCGTGATCTGCCAAAACCCCTGCGTGCTACACAGCTGCAGTAGGCAGGTACTCTGAGGGGGAGGATGGGACAATGACACACAGAGAGGTTCAGGCAACAGGAGACTTGGGAAAATTGGTCAGAAGCAAGCCCCATCCCGTGGGGAGAGGAGAAGATTCCATCTCCTAAGGGGAACTACAGAGACAGTCAACTCTGAGTCTTGGTCAGATAAAAAGACTCCATCCTGAACTGAACACCACCTCCACTTAACAGACTCCAATATTAGAGACACAGAAAGAAGGTGCTGCAGTGCTTTCTTGTTCTTTTTCTTTTTTCTTCTTCCTGCTGTACTGGGGTTTGAACCCAGGTCTTTGCATAGGTAATTGATGTGCCATGGTATCGTACCCCAGTCTTTTTAAAATTTTTTCTTGGAAATAAGATCATATTGAATTATTCAGGCTGCCTCTGGACTGGGGCCCAAGATCCTCCTGCCTCAGATCTCAGAGCCTCTGGAGTCTCAGGGCAGCAAGTTGATATCCGCCTCTTCTTTTTTTTTTTTTTTTTTTTTTTTTTTTTTTTTTTTTTTTTTTTTTTTTTTTTTTTTTTTTTTTTTTTTTTTTTTTTTTTTTTTTTACCTTTCCCTCTTTTCATTCCATTTTTTCCAATGTAATTTTTATCTTTTATCTTTTATCATTTTTTGTCTTTTTCAGTCATTCTGCCTTTTGCTGTATCTTTCTATTTACTATACTTTAGCTCCTTTAGTCTTACTATTTCCTATCACTCTGCTTATGTTTACCTAATTCTGTTTATATATCTTTTTCCTTATTATGCAATCATTTTTTAGCTCCTCTCCCTCCCTCTTCATAACATTTATTTCCTTTCTATATCTTCTTTTTCCTTATTTTTACTTCATCTTTGAGGCATCTCTCTGTCTCCACTTTCTCTTCCCCCCTTCCTACTTTAATAAACACTGTTTATACCTTCACCCTGAATCTTTAGTCACTTCATAACTTCAATATTATTATTATTATATATTATATATATATAATATATATATATATATAATATATATTATTATTTCCATTCTCTGTTCTATGGGCACTGGTGGCACATCAGTTGGCATTAAGTGATTTTAAGTGTATTGAGTTTGGTGAGATATTATACCTGTTACTATAATTTGTCTTCCTCTCAGGGAATAGCACTGCAGATTTTGATCTCAAGAGAAAACCCCTCACTACAAAGACCCCCAAATAAAAGAGGAAGTGATATATACAGATGCACAAATCACAAATCAGAAACACAAGAAATATGAAAAAGCAAGGTGATGCATCTCCTCCATAAGACCACAATTCTTTAACCACTGAATCCAAAGACAATGAAACAGTTGAAATGTCAGACAAAGAATTTAAAAGTATACTTGTAAAAATGATCAATGATTTCAAAGAGGACACAAACAAGCAAATGAATGAAGTAAGGAAATCAGTATAGGACCTAGGTCAGAAAGCCACCAATGTAGAAGACAAAGTCAGCAAAATGGGTAAGAAAATCAGCAAGGATGTTGAGATTTTGAAAAAATAAAAACAACAGAAATATTTGAAATGAAGAACTCGATATCTCAAATAGAATACACAGTGGGAAACATCACTAGTAGACTAGATGAAGCAGAAGATAGAATATCAAGGAAGGAAGATAGGTTGTGGAAATACTACATTCAGATATCAACAAAGAAAAAAATTAAAAGAACATGACTAGAATTTTCAAGAGCTTTCGGACATGATCAAGAGACCAAACATAAGAATCCATGGGGTAGAAAAAGGAGCTGAGATGAAAACTAAAGCCTTAGGAAACTTATTCAGTACAATTAGAGCAGAAAATGTCCCAAATCTGGGGAAAGAAATGAACATCCAACCATAAGAGGCATTAAGAACACCACACAGACATGGCCATAAAAGAACCTCCCATGACACATAATTAAAATGTTAAAATTACAGAAAAAAAGAAACAATATTAAAGGCTGCAAGAGAAAAATACCAATTCATTTACAAAGAAAAACCAATCAGAATTACATCAGACATCTCAGCACAAACCCTAATGTCCAGGAAAGGACATTGTTGTTGTCGTTGGTGGTGGTGGTGGTGGTGGTGGTGTTGATGTTAGGTGCCATCAAGTCAGGTCCAACTCATAGAAACCCTATGTACAACAAAATGAAACAGTCCATGATTCTGTGCCAGGCATACAGTCTTTTTTCTTTGTTTGCTTAAGCCCATTGTTGCAGGCACTGTGTCAATCCACCTAGTTGAGGGATTTCCTTTATTTCTTGATCCACCACTCTCCCAATCATAATGTTCTTCTCCAAGGATTGATCCCTTCTGACAACATGTCCAAAATGTGTAAGATGCAGTCTATCCAACCTTGCTTTCAAGGAGCATTCTGGTTGTACTTCCTCTAAGATGGATCTGTTATTTTGCCAGTCCAAGGTGTATCCAATATTAATCTCCAGCACCATAATTCAAAAGCATCAATTCTCCTGTCTCCCTTATTCAATGTCCAAATTCCACAAGCATATGATGTGGCTGAAAATACCAGTGCATGAGTCAGGCACACCTATGTCTTCAATGTGATATCTTAATGTTTCAACACTTTCATGAAGTCTTCTGCAACAGTTTTTCCCAATACAATGTGTCTTTGGATTTCTTGACTTCACTTCCATGTGTGTTGATTATAGGACCAAGTAAGACAAAATCTTGGACAACCTCAATCTCTTTATCATAAAGTTAGGAAAGGATGGAAAGATATATTTCAAGCCTCGAAAGTAAAAAATTGCCAACCAAGATTATTATATCCATCAAAGATATTTAAGATTGATGGAGTAATGAAGACATTCCAAGCCAAAGACACATTAAAGCAATACATGACCACCAAGACAGCACTGCCCCAGAGATTTAGTGGAATCCTAAACACACAGGAGAAAGGAAGGCAATCTCATCCATAAGAATACAAGAAGAATAAATTTCATGAAAAAAACAGACAAAGTGAAGAGAACTAGGAAAGAATCTGTCATGTCTAACTCAAAAAACAGCAAATCTAGAATATAAATAAGGCAGAAAGAAAAGAACAAATCATATATGGACCAACAACCCAACACAAGAACCAGCAACACTCTCTCAATAATAATGCCTTAGCAAGCTGCTTCTAAGTCAACACCACTGACCACAGTGGATCACCCTGGAAGCAACTTTCATCAGGGCTGGCAGTGGGCAGAATGTGGCTAAATTGCTCCATCTGCTGGGATTGAGGGGTCACCTGGCATGAGGGATGTTGTTGTTTGGTGCTGTTGAGTCAGTGTCCTACTTAAAGCAAGCCTATGTATAACAGGCGAAATACTATTGTCAGTGCTTCTCTGCTATACATACAGTTTTCAATGGCAGATTGATATTTTGGGGAGTGGGTTACCAGATCCTTCTCCCAAGCCTACAATATCTGGTGTTCCCAGGTGGTTTCCCATCTGAGTACTAACCAGGCCCGACCCTGCTTAACTTCTGAGATCTGATGGGATCGGATGCCACAGGGCTATGGCTGCAGGCAGCATGAGGGAGAGTTACTGGCTAAAGAGTGTGGCTGGTCACACTAGGGGGGACTGTGAAGTCTCCAAATGGGGGACCATGTCTAGGTTTGAAAAGGCCCTGAGCACTCTGGTGTCTGGGCTCTCTGGGCCCTGCCTTGCCCTTGTTCTGCCCATTCCCAGACATTTCTGTGGGTGCTGGTCTGGGAATCTCAGCATCACTACCTCTGGATGCCCCGTAAGCTCTGTAGGCCAGGCCCAGAGGGTGAGCCAGACTTGGCTTGTCACTCGCTTGTTGACTATTGGGTCATCAGGTGGGATCCTTCTGCAGGCCTATGTCTGAGCCGCATCCCTTCCTCATGACTCTGCCCACAATTCTACTCATCCACTACATTTCCCAGCACCCACAGAGGCAAGTGGAGACATTCTTCCCAGGAACCTGGGCCTAAACAGGGAGAGCAGGCAGCTGAAGTTGTCACATTCCAGCTTTGTCACTAGCCTTTACAGCCCAATGACCCCAGGTAAGAAAAACTCATAAAAAGCACTGTTGTGGGAGGCAGGCTACCACTCTGTCACTAATGTCCTCGTGTCATCATTCTGAACCAGCATGCAAGCTGTAGGGTTTTCCGTTCCAACTCTGACATCCCTGCTCCAGTTACAGCCCTCCTTGTTCCTGGATTGATAGATTATGAAGGGAGTTGAGGTCTGGGCACCTTTCATCTCCTGGAAATTGCTCACATCTGTCCTATTTCCCATGCATTGTCCATTGCACGTGGTGGACCCCGTGTCCAACCTTGCTAGGTGACTAAGCTTTGACACTGAAAACCATCCACAGCACAGACTTTGCCCCCGTTGGCTCCCAGACTGCTGGGAGAGGCAGCATCTTTTCCTACTTAAGGGGACCCATCTTCTTTCCTCTCACGGCTCCTCTCTTGCTTCTCCCCTGAGTGGAGAGAAGCCTCCCATGGAGGCTCCTGGGGAACCAGGGGCTTCACCCCTCTCTCAGGCTTTGGGGGAGTTCCAGCCTGAGGTGATGTTGGAGGAAAGTCTGGATTCTAGGACGCAGGAAGGAGCAATTGCCTGAGAACAAAGGAACAGACCACAGGGACAGACAGGAGCCTGGGAAGGAGGCAGCAAGGAACAGGCTCAGCACCTGATCTCCTCGCACAGGGCTCAGCTTGTGGATTAGTTCTCCTCCTAAATCAGTTGAGAGACCAGGATCACCAGACATGTGAGTACACATAAATACTGTTCAAATTTATGACCAAAACGTCAAAGTAATGACACCATGCTGGAGGAATAGAAGGAGATGGACAGAATTGTTTCTGGTGATTGAGATTTGAGGAAGCTAAAGGATCTTTCCATACAGTAGCAAGAGAGAATATGTAAATCTCAAATAACAAGAATCAGTCAGTACAGACATTATTAGAGAGAAGGATACAGTATCATATATAAAATCAAGAATATTTGCAATCAGCTGCCTTTGGGGAACAAGATCTGAAGTGTGGCAGAGCTGGGCAGGAGCTTTTAGATTTTGTTGTGGGCCTCATTCTACTGTTTGACACGTAAATTTGTCCCAAAGCATTTCTTTAAAAATGAAAAATAGGATTATGACAAAAAAACAGAAGTGTAGAGTGATGTTAGAGAAATTGTGTCTTCAAACCTCAAAGCCCCTGTTCCCCCACAGAAGAATGAGGAAACAACTATGAGTCTGGGCGAATTTCATTGGCGATCTGGAAAACAATCATCCAAGGTGAACAGCAATAAAGCAGATGCCCAACTGAGAAACAGCCATCTTCAAAGTCATAGGAACGTGTTGTGGTGGTGCTGTGACCTCTCCCCCTCTTCCCTTCCCAGTATGGAGGTACTTTTACTCTTGAGCAGTGGCCCACCTCAAAGTGTCTCTCCTTGAACCAGCAGGATCAGTGCAGACCCTACCTACAAATCATTGTGCATATCTTTTTTCATCTGGCTGCGGACACCCCAAGGCCTGCCTCCCTCAACTTAGTGTTGCATAACCTAGAACACAGGTGGGAAAAGCAGCAGACACTTCCCTTAAAAACTATGATAGAACAACATTTAACAACATACACAAGGCTGCCCAGGCCAGAGAATTTGGATGGAGACATAAATTGATCACTGAAGACACAGAGGGGAAGCCAGATGAGACTCTGTGAAGTAGGATGTCAAAAATAGCTGTGCACACAGAGGAATTTAGGAAGCCATGAACATGTCAAGGTAAGGTGATGGAAAAAATAATGAAAAGTTTCCAGAGTCTGAGTAGACAAATATAGACATTGTGGGAGTCCAGGGAGGAGAAAATAATGACAAAGAAGCAGAAATATTTCTTGAAGAAATAATAGCCAATAATGCCCAACATTTCATAAAATATTTAAGTATCCAAATCTACAAAGCTAGATGAGTCCCATGCAGGATAAACTAAAAAGTCCCCCACCAAAACACATCATACTTAAATTGACCATAGCCAATGACAAGAGAGAGTCTTGATAGGAAAGTAAAATAGCCTCTTCTTATCAAAAGAGTCCTCAAGAAGGTGATCAGCTGATACCCCATCAGAAACCTTGGGGTTAGAAGGCAGCAGAGATTTACAGTCATCTCCCAGGACCCATGAGAATATTTTATAAGAACTTCAATGGATGCTGCAAACTGCAAGTAGTACAGAACCCTATACATACTATGATTATTTTCTTTTTTGGTTAAAAACTTTCATATTTTCACTTAACAGAAACACTTTACAGCTTTCTTTGTCATACCCAAATTGTCAGGATCATTACTCTTTTGCTTTGGAGACATTATTAAATAAAATAAGCATTACTTAAACAAAAAGAGTACCAAGAGTACCAAGTTGATCTGAAAACTGAGGTGGCTAAAATGTGAGTAACAGGTGAGTAGTATATACAGTGTGGATACAGTGGACAAAGGAATGATTAACAACTCGGGGGAGAGCGAGAGGCATGGTGTGGAATTTCATCACACCTTTCAGAATAGCATACAATTTAAAACTTATGAATTGTTTATTTCTGGAACTTTCCATTTAATGTTTTTCTGACTGTGATTGACCATCGGTAATTGAGACTGTGGACAATGAGACTGTGGATAAGGGTGGACTACCAGATTTAAGAACCAAAGAGAGAAAAGCTGTTAATCAAGAATTTCATATTCTTCAAAGCCATCTTTCAAATTTGAGAGAGAAATTAAAACATTCATGGACAAACAAAAGCTAACAGAGTTTATAATCTCTAGACCCATTCTAAGATAAGTGCTGAAGGATATCTTCTACATTAAGATGGAAGACAGTAGACAATAACTCAAAGCCCAATGAACATAGGAAGACTTCTGGAAAAGATAAACACACAACAAATATAAGCACTAGTATTATTTTAATCTTTGTTTGTGACTCTATTTTTATTTTCTATAGAATTTATAAGACAAATGAACCAAAATCATTACAAATGATAAATGTATGTTTTTTGACACTCAACATGTAGAGATATAATTTGGGATATTGATAACAAAGAGCACATGATCTCATTCTGTAAGAGTGTTTTGTATGTAATTGAAGCTAACTTGGCAGCAATTTAAATTGAATTGTTATGACATTAGGATGTTATAAGTAATTCCCATGTAAGCATAAAAGAAACTACACAAAGTAGAATATATACAAAAGGAAATGTGAATAGAATGAGAATATGTCATTACAAAAATCAACTAGATACAAAATACAGACATGGAGAAAATCAAGAACAGAGTTAGGAAAACCTACAGGAAAAAAACACAAACAGGCAAAGTAAGTCCTTCCCTATTAAATCTTAATTATTGTGTTCAACTTTCTATTCCAAACCATTCAATTGCCAAAATGTACTTAAGAAGAAGGAAAGAAGGAAGGAAGGAAGGAAGGAAAGAAGGAAGGAAAGAAGGAAGGGGAGAGATCCAACTATCTGCTGTTTGCATACAGATTCACTTTAGACATAAAGGCACAAATAAGTTTAAAGTAAAAGAATGGAAAACATATACCATGCAAATATAAAGGAAAAGATAGCTGGGAATATGATACTAAGATTAAGCCAAGTAAGATTTAAGTAGAAAACTGATAAAAGAGATAAGGAAGAACATATATTGAAAATAGGGCCAATTCACAAAGAAAATAAAACAATTTCAAACAGACCTGCACCAAAAATCAGAGTTCCACTATCCATGAAACAAAATTGTCAGAACTGAATAGAAACAGAGACAATGGTAAACTACTAGATGTCCACTTTGATATCCTACATTCAACCATGGACAGGAACAAACAGGGATGCCCACTCTCTCCTCTCTTATTCAATAATGTGATCAAAGTCCTAGCTAGAGCAATCAGGCAAAAGAAAGAAATCAAAAGGATACAGATAGGCAAAGAAGAGGAAAATTATCCTTATTGGTGAATGACACGATCCTTTACCTGAAGGACCCCAAAAATTCCTCTAGAAAACTCCTAGAGCTAATTAACACCTTCAGCAAAGTAGCATGATAAAAAATTAACATGTAAAAATCAGTAGCCTTCCTTTACATTAATAGTGAATAGGAAGAAAAGGAAATTAAGGCAACAATCCCATTTATAATAGCCCATCAAAAAATTAAATATTTAAGTATCAATATGACCAAAGACAAAAATTGCTACAAGGAAAACTTCAAAACACCAAAGAAGGAAATTTCAGAGAATACTAGAAGATGAAAGGATCTTCCTTGCTAATGGATTGGGAAAATCAATATTGTAAAAATGGCTATATTACCAAAAGCAGTTTATAGATTTAATGCCATCCCCATTAAAATTCCAGTGGCAGACTTTGCAGAGGTAGAAAAAATAATCCTAAAATTCATAAGGAAGCACAAAAGACCATATATAGCCAAAACAACCATAAGCTACAAAAACAGTGCAGGTAGGATCACTATACCTGACTTCAGACCATACTACTGAGCTATGCTGGCAAAAAACAGCTTAGTACTAGCACAAAAATAGGCCTAAAGACCAATGCAACACAATCAAAAACCCAGAGATATAGCCATGCAACCACAACCACCTGATATTTGACAAAGGGGCTAAGAAGGTTCAGTGGAGAAAAGATAGCCTCTTCAACAAATGGTTCTGGGAAGACTGGATATCCATTTGCAGGAAACTGAAAGTAGACCTGTATATCTCAATTTGAATGAGTCAATTCAAAATGGATGAGACCTCAACATAAAACCAGAAACCTTAAAACTGCTAGGAGAGAAGATAGGAAACATGCTCCAACACATATGCATAGGAAAGTATTTCCTTAACAAGACTTCAATTGCCCAGGAAATGGCACCAAGAATCAACAAATGTGATCACATGAAATTAAAAAGCTTCTGTACATCAAAGGAAACAATCAACAGAGTTAAGGGAGAGCCTACAGAATAAGAGAGAATCTTTGCATCCTACACATTGGACAGAGGACTAATTTCAAGAATATATAAAGAACTTAAGAATACCTAGGCAACAAATAACCCAATACATAAATGGGCAAAGGATATGAATAGAGATTTCTCAAAGAAAGAAGTTTTAAGGGCCAAGAAACAAATGAAGAAATGCTAATTATCCCTAGCCATTAGGAAAATGTAAATCAAAACAATACCGAGATTCCATCTCACTCTAGTAAGAATGACAAAGATCAACAAAACAAATAAGAACAAATGCTGGTAAGGATGTGGAAAAAAGGAACTCTTGTACACTGCTGGTGGGATTGTAAAGTAGTTCAACCACTTTGGAAATCAATATGGAGATACCTTAGAAAACTAAGAATACAACTGCCATAGGACCCAGCAATTCCACTCTTAGGAATATACCCAAAGAATGATAAGGATAAGTCATCATACCACAGGGACACTTGCATTTCCACATTTAATGCAGCACTCACTCTTCACAATTGCAAGGGTATGGAATCAACCAAAATGTCCATCAACAGAGGAATGGAATATTACTCAGCAATGAAAAAGAATGAAATAATATCAGTTGCAGCAAAATGAATGGAACTGGAGAATACCACCCTAAGTGAAAAAGCCCAGGCCTAAAAAGAGAAATGCCACATATATGTTCTCACTCATATCTAGGAGCTGAAGCTAACTTAACAGAAGAATAACTATAAATACATGTATGTATATATATATCAGGCTTATGTAAGAAGGGAAAATATAAGTAGGGTAGAAAGAAGGAGGGAGGGGTCTAGTGAGGGACCAAAGATTTTGGGAGGGGGAGGGGAAATAATACAGAGGGTTAAAAAGAGGGAGAAGAAAATCTCAAGTTATATGATACAACTCCACGAATACATAGGATAAATGGCAATATAACCCATAATTGCATGCAATTTAACCATATATTAATCAAAGGTTTTCATAAATCAAATGTCAATGTAAGTATAACCAAAAGCAATAATAATAAGTGCACAATGGAAATAGCAAAAGCCTTACTACTCTGTACCTCACTAACATTTAATAATAATAATAATTTTTAAAAAGCAAAAGACATGCATACACAAAAAAATTGCTGAAAGAATTTAAAGACACAATAGAATGGGAAAACATCATGTTTTGGGATTAGAACAATATTGGTAAGATGACTATAGTAGACAAAGTGATCAGTGATTCAACACATCTTTATCAAAATCCTGGGAATATTTTCTGTAGAAGTAGAAATATCCATTCTAAAATTCATACAGAATATCAGATGAACATAAAACCCTCTAAATCTTGAAAGACAAGTACAAAGCTTGAGGACTCATTTTCAGATTTCAAAATTTATTGCAAAGCTAATCAAAGTAATAATCAGAATATTGTGGTATTGGAATGAGGACAGACACAAAGACCAAAGGACAGAACAAGAATAAACCCTTTCATAATTTGATCTACCAATTTTCAGCCAGGGTACAAAGAGTATGCTCTGTGGGAAAGACTTTTTTTTTTATTTTTTTATTTTTTACAGTACTAGGGGTTGAACCCAGGGCCTCGTGCTTGCATGCTCTGCAAGTGCTGGACCACTGAGTTGCATCCCCAGCCCTTTTTTTTTTTTTTTCCTTTACTTTTTGAGACAGGGTCTCACCAAGTTATGCAGACTTTCTCTGGTCTCAAACTTGTGATCCTCCTGGCTCTGCCTCCCAAGCCGCTGGGATTACAGGTGTGCGCCACCACACCCGGACGGAAAGACAATATTTTTGAGAAATAGTGCAGGGAAAACTGCATGTCCACAGGCAAAACAATGGAGTTGGACCCATATCTTACAGCATTACAAACATGAACTCAGAATGGATGAAAGATCTAAATACAAGGGATAAGACTTTGGAGCTTTTATTAGAAAACAGAGGAGAAGAGCTGGGCGGAGTGGCACATGCCTGTAATCCCAGTGACTTGGGAGGCAGAGGCAGGAGGATCACAAGTTTGAGACCAGAAGCAATCTGCATAACTTAGTGAGACCCTGTCTCAAAAATTAAAACAATGGTCTGGGGTGCAGCTCAGTAGTACTGCACTTGCAAAGCATGCAAGTTTGAGGACCTGGGTTCAACCCCAGTACTGCAAAAAGAAAAAGAAAACAGAGGAGAAAACCTTCAATTCAATGGATTTAGTAATGATTTTAAGCACTTATCAGCCAAGTGTAGGCAATAAAAGGAAGAGCAGAAAAACTAATTTTGCCCAAATGAACAACTTTTTTGCAGTCCAGTAAGTGCTGGGCTTGTTACCACCAATTGCCCTCAGGGCATGTCACAACCCAGGAGCCCACCCCTACCAGGATAGCCGCAGAAAAGCCCTGTGCTTCTCTGCAGCCCAGGAAGTTTGGAGGATCCCCATGTAGAGGGGAAGAAAGGGCTCTTGGACCTGAAAGAGCTTCTCAGCCTCTGAGGGCTGCAGTGCTGCTCTGAGGGAGGAGCACAGGGTTCATCCCAGCCCAGCATGAGGGGTTGAGAAAGGAGCCCAGGCCACCTCTCCACCCCCAAAGACTGCCCTCCTTCCCTTCCCTTCCCTTCCCTTTCCTTCCCTTCCCTTCCCTTCCCTTCCCTTCCCTTCCCTTCCCTTCCCTTCCCTGACAGCCTGGCGGTGCCTAAGAGCCAGGCCAGCTCACCAGGGCCCTGTGAGACAGACCCTCTGCTGCTGACAGTGCAGGGACTGGCCCAAGGCTCCCCACGAGGTGGAAGGAAGAAGCTAAATCTTATAGGTAGCAAAGCAAAGGTTGTGCTGAGTTAGAGAAGCTGAGAGTGTCCAGCAGAGGTGGCCAAGCAGTCTCTGCAGAGTGACCTACAGGGAGTGCCCTGGCTACTCCAGGGATGGAAAGGCAGGTCTAGGGGGTCAGCAGGCTGACAGCCCACAGACTCAGACCCAGCTCAAGGTGCTGGAGGGCAAAGCCATGCAGAAGCCCCATGTCGGCCTTCTCCCCTTCAGGAGTAAGGCAGCCACCTGCCCAGCCCTACACCTGGGGCCTGAGCACAGAGGGGCCCTGCCTGTCCTCCTGCAGAGCTGCAGGCCCTCAGGCCCTGCCCTGCTTGCAGTGACTGGAGTCTGACCACAGCTCCCCCTGGGCCCCTTGGGACAGTGCAGGAGGGCAACTCACCTGTCCAAGATCAAGTAGAGGTCAACTTTGCCCTTACACTCATTCCCCGCAGGCCTCAGCCCCAGTGCTGCGAACTGCCTGGGTCACAGTCCTCATGGGAGCATCTGGAGCCCTTGCCCAGGTGGTGGAGTCTTCAAAAGCTGGGGCCAATGCGCTGGGGGCTCCCTGCTCTAAGAGGTGGGGGAGGCGGGAAGAGCAGCAGCAGGAAGAGTGCAGAGCAGTGAGGCACCCAGAGACAGCGGCTCCACTATTTCTTGGTGGTCTCTGTGAGCATCTAGCTCCTGGGGTGCTGTGCAGGCTCCCAGGTAGGCTTTGCTCAGGTGGCGTCCTCTGCTGCCTCCTTCTGTGCCAGAGCCGAGGCCCCTATCACCAATGCTCACTGTCTGCTCCACCAGGCTCCAGTCAGAGCACAGGGACTCAGGAAGTCACCTGACTCGGGCGTCTTCCTGCCTGGTACGTGGACAGCCCTGCCCTCAGCCCAGGGCAAAGTACCCTGGGGTTGTGATGGTCAGGAAGGTTGACATGGTGACTTTGTGACCTGTCCCTGAGCATTGACACTACCAAGTGGCAGTCATGGGACCATGGGAGGGGTAGCAGAAGAGGCCTCCTTGTCCCTCATCACAGCCCACACAGGTAGCCCCTTGGAGCCCAGGCATTTTGTTAACTGAGAGGGTGACAGGGTAGCTGGGGGGCTGAGATCACCTGTCACAGTGGGTGAGGGGCCCAGGCCCTGGGAGGCCAGCGGGTGGGAAATGGAGAGGCCATGGAGGCGCTCTGACATTGGTCAGGCGCTGACAGGGTCTAGAAGGAGATGACAACCATGCGAGGTGGCCCAAGTCCTCTGGGAATGAGGGACAGTCCTGTTAGCCACCGACCTGTGATGAGAAACCCCAGCCTTGGTGACTTTAGACCAGAACCATTTTATTTTGCTGACACATTCCATGGGCCTGACCCTCAGGCAGGGCAGAGTGGAAGGGCTCCCGACCCAGGGCTCCATGGGGAGACTGGAGCAGGGGCATGACCTGGGTGACAGGGACCAGAATCATCTGAGGCTCCCTCACTCTCACGTAAGGCACCCGGTCTGGGGGACCCCGAAGCTGGGCTCCACTAAGACTGTTCATGGAGACCCGGCATGTGGGCTCTCTGTGAGGCCCTTTTAGAGTGGTGACTCACTGGGTGGCATTTTTTCATGATGGCTCAGACCTCCAGGTACAGTATTTGTAGTGAAGAGAGGAAAAACCAGAGACCCCTCTACACATCACAAATCACATGGTGTCACTTTTCTGAACTCTGGTCAGAGCTGTCACCTGCCCGCCAAGGTTCATAGTGAGGGCTGCAGAATCCAGCTCCAGGGTGAGGAGTGCGGGTGGCTTGCCCATGCTGTGGCCCTGCTGAACTGCAGCCCTTGGCCTGGCAGAGAGTGACCCAGTGTGGAAACACAGACCCAGACAATCGCATCTAGGGGAAAGGTCACACTGTGAAGGGAAATATTTAAGAAATATCTTCATTAAATGTATTTTGTTTTATATGCCTGAGAGAGCTGTCTAATCAAACATTCTTCTTAAGTCTTAAGCACGTCTTTCAGTGTGTTGTTGTTAGGTGCCATCGAGTGGTGTCCGACTCATAGCGACACTCATAGGGTTTTCCATGGCTGTTTTGGGATTGCCTCGGGAGAGGATTGCCATGTCTTTCTCCCATTTTTGCTGTGCTGGGAATCAAATTTGGGACCTCAGAGACTGCAGAGTAGTGCTCTACCAACTGAGCTAAATCCCAGTCCCATCTTTCAGTATGTGTAACATAAAAATCACAAAGGGACAACTGCAGTGGGTAGGCCTTGGCTTGGCTTTGTTTGATTTGAGGGCTATTTGCAAAGATGGAATATTTGATGACATGGTATTTTATAATTGGTGAAATCTATAATACAGTAAGGTGCTCTTGCTTCACAATTTTGAACAAAGAAACGCATCAGGGTCAGAACATGGGGGTAAACTGATGCCCAGCTTCAGGGTCCTCCAGCCCAGGTGCCCCATGTGAGAGTGAGGAAGTCTCCAGATGATTCAGGCCCGGTCACACAGGTCATGCCCCATCCCCGTCTCTCCACGGAGACCCGTGTCAGGAGTCCTTCCACTCTGACCTGCCTGAGAGTCAGGCCCACAGAACCTGTCAGCACAATTAAATGGTTCTGGTCTTAAGTTACTAGGTTTCTCATCACAGGTTAGTAGCCAACTGAACTGTCCCTCATTCCCAAAAGACTTGGGCCACAGTGCATGGTCTTCATCTCCTTCTCAACCCTGACATCAGCCAGGGCCCCACAGCCTCTCCATTTCCCACTGGATGGCCTCCCAGGGCCTGGGCCCCTCACCCACTGTGACGGATGGTCTCAGCCCCTCAGCCACCCAGCCACCCTCTCTCAGTTAACAAAATGCCTGGGCTCCAAGGGGCTACCTGTGTGAGGGACAAGGGGGCCTCTTCTGACACCCCACCCAAGGCCCTATGACTGCCACTTGGTAATGCCAGCGCTCAGGGACAGGTCACAAAGTCACCATGTCAACCTTCTTGACCATCACAACCCCAGGGGACTTTGCCCTGGGCTGAGGGCAGGGCTGTTCAGGTACCAGGTGGGAGGATGCCCAAGCCAGGTGCCTTCCTGAGTCCCTGTGCTGTGAGGGGAGCCTGGTGGAGGGGACAGCGAACAGTGGTGATAGGACACAAGAGGCCTCGGCGCTGAGCACAGGTGGAGGCAGCAGAGGAGGCCAGAAGTAGCTGGCGCTCAGGGTATCTGGGACCCTGCATAGCACCCTAAATGCTTGTGGGGTCATAGAGACCACCAAGAAAATGTGGAGCGGCAGTCCCTGGGTCCCTCACTGCTCTGCGCTCTTCCTGCTGCTGTTCCTGCTGTCTCCGCCACTCCTTAGAGCGGAGAGCCTCTGGAACCACAGTCCAGGCTGGAGACTGTTCCCCCGCCCGGCCAAGTACTCCAAAAGCTTCCACCAGAACCATGAACCAGGAGCTCGGCAGCACTGGAGTCAGCAGCAAGAAAAGAAGTATTGTCAGGGAGCCTTAGATCTTTACTTCGTCTTGGACAAGTGAGTTGCCCTCCTGCCCTGTCCCCAGAGAACAAGGAGTAGGGGCCACAGTCAGACCTCAGTCACTGCAGGCAGGACAGGGCCTGAGGGTCCACAGCTCTGCAGGAAGATAGATAGGGCCCATCTGCTCAGACCCCAGGTAGAGGCCTGGGAAGGCCCCTAACTTACTTCCTGAAGGCAGGGTGGCCATGTGGGGGTTCTACACAGCTCTGTCCTTAAGCACCTTGTCCCCAGAACGGGGTCCTGAGGGCCACTAGCCCACTGACTATCTGGAGATGCTTTGCCAGCCTAGGAAAAGCCACTGCAGGGCCCTCTGCAGAAATTGCTTGGCCACCTCTGCTGGGCGCTGTCCCTGCCTGTCTGCTCAGTGCGACCTTTGCTTTGCTGCCTCCAAAGGTTTGGCTTCTTCCTTCAACCTCGTGGGGATCCTCTGGCCAGTCCCTGCACTGTCAGCAGTAGAGGGTCTGTCTCACAGGGACCTGGTGAGCTGGTCTGGCCCTTAGGCACCTCCTGGCTGTTTGGGAAGGAAAGCAGTCTTGGGGTGGAGAGGTGGCCTGGGCTCTTTTCTCAGCCCCTTGTGCTGGGCTGGGATGAACCCTGTGCTCCTCCCTCAGAACAGTGCTGCAGCCCTCAGAGGCTGGGGAAGCTCTTGCTGGTCCCAGAGCGCTTCCTTTCCCTTCACATGGGGATCCTCCAAACCTCCTGGGCTGCAGAGAAGCCTCCTGGTAGGGGTGGGCTCCTGGCGCCCCGAGGGCAATTGGTGGTGGCAAGACTGTGGCTTCTTGAGCTGCACAATAGTTGTTCATTTGAACAAAATCAATTTTCCTGCTCTTCCTTTTGTTTCTTACACTTTGTTGGTCCGTGCTCAAAATCATTTCTAAATCCAGGGTCTTGAAGCTTTTCTCCTCTGTTTTCTAATAAAGGCTCCATAGTTCTATCCTTTGTATTTAGGTCTTTTACCCCTTCGGAGTTCATGTTTGTAATGCTGTGACATACAGGTCCAGCTTCATTGTTTTAACGTTGTTATCAATTTTGAAATCTGAAAATGAGCCCTCAAGCTTTGTACTTGTCTTTCAAGATTTTAGAGGGTTTTATGTTCATCTGTTATTCTGTATGGATTTGAGAATGGATGTTTCTACTTCTGCAGAAAATAATCCTAGGACGCATTGAATCTGCAGATAACTTTGTTTCCTATCATCTTCTTACCAGTATTGTCTTCAAATTCCTAACCATATGTTTTCCCACTTCACTGAGTCTTTAAATTTTTTCAGCAATGTTTTAATATTTTTTCAGTGTACATGTCTTTTGCTTCTTTAATTGAATTTATTGTTTATGATGTTTTCTTTTTCTGTTTGATGCTAGTGAAAGTGGAATTGTTTCCATAATTTCTTTTCTGGATTGTTAAACTATGGAAATGCAGCCTTCTTCTTTATGTTAACTTTGTATCTCATTACTTTGATGAATTTACTTATTAGATCTAATAGTTTTTTGTGAAATCTTTTAGGTCTTGTACAGTTAAGACAATAGTGTCCATAAACATCAATAATTTCACTTTTGCTTTTCTACTTTTCCTTTCTCTTCTTTCTTCATCTTCCCTATTTGCTCTGACTTGACCTTCAGATTCTGTGTTGAATAAAGTGATGGAAATGGGCAACGTTGTATTGCTCTCAGTAATAGAGGGAGAGTTTGGGTCTTTCCCCATTGAGTATGTTAGCTGTGTGTCTTTCATATATGATCTTTAAAATACTGAAGTCCTTTTTATTTTTCTGTACCAGGGGCCTGAAACCAAGGCCTCAAGCATGCTTTGTGAGCACTGTACCAGTGGGCCACACCCCAGCCCATTTTTTACTCTTTTGTCTTGAGACAGTGTCTCACAGGCTGCCTCTGGGCTCTAATTTTTCGATCTTCCTGTCTCTGCTTCATGAGTCCCTGGGATTACAGGTGTGTGCCACCACTCCCAGCTGAAAACCTTTTCTTCATGACTAAGGGTTTTCATCAGGAAATGGTGCTGGAAATTTTCAAATTCTATTTCTGCATCAATTGAGATGATCATGTAGTTTGTTTCCTTCATTCCATTATTGTGTCATATTACATTGTTTGATTTGTCTTTGAAGAACCATCTTTGCACTATGCAATCATGTCTCCCTTGGTCACAGTGTATAAAACCTTGCAATGTGCTGCTGAATTCAATTCCCTAGTTGAGATTTTTGCATCCATATTCACCATGGATAGTGGGCTGAGCTTCACTTTTCTTACAGTGCCTTTGTCCAGTTTGGGTTCAGGGTAATACTGGCACATAGAATGATTTTTCCCCATCTTCAAGTTTTGGAAGGTTTTGAGAAAGATTGGTATGAATTCTTCTTTGAATCCTGGCTAGAAATCACCAATGAAGGCTGCTGGTTCAGGGCTTTTCTTTGCTGGTAAGTTTTTGTCACTGACTCAATCTCTTACAATTTGCAGGTCTATGCACATTTTCTATTTGCTTTCATGCTTCACTTTCAGTAGGCTGAATGTTTCTAAGAAATATCCTCTCTTTTCTGTGCATCCATTTCTTGTTCTAAAAAGGTTCACAGTATGCTCTGACTTAATTCCCATAAAATTGGCAATGATGTTTACACTCTCATTTTCTCGTTTTAGCCATTTGAGTTGTCTGAAGTTAAGTAAGATAAAAGTTTGTCAATTTTGTTGTTCTTTTCACAGAATCGAGTTTGGATCTCACCAACATTTCTCTGTATTTCTAGTCTCTATTTTATTTCTCTCTCATATAATCTTTCCTACTGCTATTTTTTCCTTTAGTTTTAATTTGTTGTTGTTTGTTTTCTTTTCTGTTTCCATAAGAGGTAAAGTAAGTTTATTGATAAGAGATCTTTCTTCTTTTTAATGTACTTGTATACAGCTTTAAGTATCTATTAGTGCTGCTTTTGCTGCCTCCTATATATTTTAGTTTGCTGCGTTTTCATTTTTATTTGTCTCCGTTATTTTCTAATTTCCCTTGTGATTTCTTCATTGATCCATTGGCTATTTAACAATGTGTTTAATTTCACATATTTGTGGATTCTCCAGTTCTCCTTCTGTTTGATTTTTAGCTTTATTTCATTGTGATAGGAAAAGATATTTGATATGATTTCAGGCATTTTAGATTTTTTCAGACTTATTTTTTGCCCTGAGATATATTCCATCAGCAGGAATATTCAATGTGCACTTGAGAAATGTATAACACTGATGCTTATGTTTGCTCATGTATTTATCTTTACCAGATGTCTTTCCATTTTCATATGGCTTTGAGTTACCATGTACTGTCTTTTGTGTGTGTATGTGTGGCACTTGGTAGTTGACACCAGAGCCTTGCACATGTTTTGCAAGTGCTCTCCCACTGGGATGTACCTCCAACCCATTTTTTATTTTTATTTTTGAATCAGGGTCTCACTAAATAATGCAGGCTGCCTCTGTCCTTAAATTCACAATCCTCCTGTCTCCATCTCCTGAGTCACCAGGATTATAGGCATACACCACCACACCTGGCCTATGTTTCATTTTGACCAGAAGGACTACCTTTAGCATTTCTCCTAGGGCAGGTCTAAAGATAATAAAATCCAATAAACTTTTGTTTATCTGTGAATATAATAAGTGCTCTCTCAATTGTGAAGGATAGTTTTGAAGAATATGAAATTCTTGATTGGCAGCTTTTTTCCCTCAGGTTCTTAAATTTGATGGGCCACACTTATCACAGTTTCATTTCCTATAGTCCAAGTTACCCCATGGATCAACCACAGTCAGAAAAATATTAAGTGGAAAGTTCCAGAAATAAACAATTCAAAACTTTTAAATTTTATGGTATTTTGAGAGGTGTGATGAAATCTTGCACCATGTCTCTCCCTCTTCCTCAAGTCATTGATCATTCCTTCGTCTTCTGTGTCCACACTGTATATGCTACCCACCTGTTGGCCACGTATTAGACATCTCATTTTTCACATCAACTCTTAGAATATCATGGTACTTTTGTTCAAGTAAAGCATTTTTATTTAAAAATGGCCCCAAAGCACAACTGTATTGGTGTTGGCATTTTGGATTTGCTAAAGAAAGCTGTAAAATGTTTCCATTATATGAAAACATGAAAAAATTTTAATTGAAAAAGGGAAAAGAAAAACATAGTATATGCAGAGTTCAATACTACTTGCAGTTTCCAGCATCCACTGAAGGTCTTGCCACACATTCCACGGGTACTGGGAGAATATTGTAAATCTCTGCTACCTTGAGCCCCAAGGTTTCTGATGGGATATCAGCTGATCGTCTTCTTGAGCTCCTTTGCATAAGATCTCTTCTTTCCTGCTTGCAAGATTCTAGCTTGTCATTGGCCATGGGCAACTTAAGTATATAATGTGTCCTGGTGTGGGTCTGTTTGTTGTTGTTGTTGTTAGGTGCCGTCAAGTCGGTATCTGACTCATAGTGACCCTCATAGGGTTTTCAATGGCAGACTGTTTCGGGATTGCCTTGGGAGTGGATTGCCAGGTCCTTCTCCCATTTTTGCAGTGCTGGGAATTGAACTCGGGACCTCAGAGACTGCAGCACAGCGTTCTACCAACTAAGCTAAATCCCAGCCCATGTGGGTCTGTTTAGTTTATCCTAATTAGAATCTGTTAAGCTTCCTAGATTTGTAAATTTAGGTCTTTCATGAGATGTGGAACACCTTTGACTATTATTTCTTCAAAGAATATTTCTATTACTTTCTCTTACCTTTCTCATCCCTGTATTCCCCCCATGTTTATATTTGTCTATTCAGACTCTGGACACTTTTCATAGTTGTTTTCTTCACTTTACCTTGGTATGATCAGGGCTTTCTAAATTCCTCTGTGTGCACGGCTGTTTTTGAACATCCTAATTCACAGAGTCTCACTTGGCTTCTCCTCCAGGTCTACAATGAACAATTTATGTCTCCACCTACAATCTCTGGCCTAGACAGCCACGTGTTTGTTGTCTCATTCCCTAAAGGCACCCAGTTAGAAACCTTTTGGCTTTTATATACAATACTGTGTCCTTCTCTCTAATAATATGTCTGTACTGACAGATTCTTGTTGAGATTTACACATTCTCTCTTGCTACTATAAGGAAGGGCCTGCAGCCATAGCCCTGTGGCATCTGATCCCATCATATCTCAGAAGCTAAGCAGGGTCGAGCCTGGTTAGTACTTGGGTGGGAGACTGCCTGGGAATGCCAGGTGCTGTAGGCTTGGGAGAAGGATCCTGTAACCTGCTCCCAAAAAACAATCAGCCATTGAAAACCCTATGAATAGCAGAGAAGCACTAACAATAGGGTTTCACCTGTTGTACTCAGGGTTGCTATGAGTCAGATGCTGACTTGACAGCACCTAACAACAACAACAACAACAACTATAAGGAAAGAGCCTTTAGCTTCCTCAAATCTCAGCTTCCAGAAAGGACTCCATTCATCTCCTTCCACTCCTCCAATATGGTGACACCACTTTGATGTTTTGATAACAAATTTGAACAGTAGACTTGTCCTCACATGTTTGAGGACCTTGTTCTCTCTTCTTATTTAGGAGGAGAACTAACCCATGATTTGAACCATGTGTGGGGAGATCGGGTGGTGAGCGCTGTTCCTTTCTGCCTCCTTCCCAGGCCCATCTGTCTCTGTGGTCCATTCCTCTGTCCTCAGGCACTCGTTCTCCCCTGAATTCTAGAATCCAGACCTTCCTCCAACATCACCTCAGGCTGAAAGAGAGGGGTGAAGTCCTTGGATCCCCAGGAGCCTCCATGGGAGGCTTCTCTCCACTCAGGGGAGAAGCAGGAGAGGAGCCATGAGAGGAAAGCAGATGGGTCCCCTTAAGTAGGAAAAGGAGCTGCCTCTCCCAGCAGTCTGGGAGCTGATGGGGGCAAAGTCTGTGCTGTGGATGGTTTTCAGTGTCAAAGCTTAGTCACCTAGCAAGGTTGGACACGGGGTGCACCACGTGCAATGGCACTGCATGGGATTTAGACCTGGGATTTAGACATGCTAGGTGCAGATATTGTGAAAAATGGCCTGACCTTTCTGAGCCTTGGTTTTCCAGTTGTGGCATGGGCTAAGCTGCCATCTGAGGGTTGCTCTGGATAGAAATCTGGCCAGGAAGCACCTAGTCCATGTGCTTGGTGATGCTGGTCCTGGGAGTCTTAGGATGGTCCTGCATGAGGATACTAGAAGATGGACGGACCTCCCCTACTCATGGACTGGGAGAATCAATATTGTAAAAATGGCTACACTATCAAAAGCAATCTATAGATTTAATGCAATCCTCATTAAAATTCCAATGACAAACTTTGCAGAAATAGAAAAAATAATCCAAAAATTCATATGGAAACACAAAAGACCATGTATAGTCAAAACACTCTTAAGCTACAAAACTAGTGGAGGCAGGATCACAGTCCCTGATTTTAAACTATACTGCAGAGCCATAGTAGCAAAAAAAGCTTGATATTGGCACATAAATAGGCCTGAAGACCGGTGGAACAGAATTGAGAACCCAGAGATACACCAACATATCTATATCCACCTGATCTTTGACAAAGGAGCAAAGCAGACAAATTGGAGAAAAGATAGCCTCTTCAACAAATGGTGCTGGGAAACTTGGATTTCCACCTGCAGAAAAATGAAAACAGACCCACACCTTTCAATATGTATGAGAGTTAACTCAAAATGAATAAAAGACCTCAACATAAAACCAGAAACTTTAAAATTAATAGAAGATAGGCAAAATGCTCCAACATGTAGGCATAGGAAAACATTTCCTTAATGACTCCACTTGCTCAGGAAATTACAACAAGAATAGACAAATGAGATTACATGAAATTAAAAAGTTTCTGTACAGCAAGGGAAACAATCAGCAGAGTTAAGGAAGACCCCACTGAATGGGAGAAAATATTCACATCCTGCACATCTGACAGAGGACTAATTTCCACAATTTACAAAGAACTCAAGAAAGCAACTCCTAAGACAATAATCCAATACACTAGTGGGCAAAGGAACTGAATAGATAGTTCTCAAATGAAGAAGTTCATAAGGCCATGAAGCACATGAAAAAGTGCTCAATATCCCTAGCCATTATTGTTGTTGTTGTTGTTGTTGTTGTTGTTGTTAGGTGACAGAGAGCCGTGCCCCTGACTAATAGCGACCTTCATGGGGTTTTCAATGGCTGATTGTTTCGGGATTGCCTTGGGAGTGGATTGCCATGTCCTTCTTCCATTCCCTAGCCATTAGGGAAATGCAAATCAAAACAACTCTGAGATTCCACTTAACTCCAGTAAGAATGGCCAAGACCAACAAAACAAATAAGAACAAACACTGGCGAGGTTGTGGAGAAAAAGGAACCCTCTTACACTGTTAGGAGGACTATAAATTGGTACAACCACTCTGGAAATCACTATAGAGATACCTCAGAAAACCAAAAGTAGAACTGCCATATGACCCAGTTATACCACTACTGGGAATATATCCAAAGGGAGATGAATACCACAGAGACACCTGCATCTCCATATTCAATGCAGCACTTTTCACAATAGCAAGGCTATGGAACCAGCCAAAATGCCCATCAACAGAAGAATGGATAAAAAAATTATGGTACATATACACAATGGAACACTACTCAGCAATTTAAAAAAATGAAATAATGTCATTTGCAGCAAAACAGGTGGAATTGGAGAACATCACCTTAAGTGAATGAACACAAGCCCTAAAAGAAAAATAACATATGTTCTCACTCACATGTGAGTGCTGAATCTTACTTAAAGGAAGGGAAAAACTCGTATATGTAAATTGATATATAAAAAATGTATAATCAAACTTAGTGTATAAGGAACAATATAAGGAGTAGAAAGAAGGAGGGAGGGATCTACAAGAGGGAAGCAAAGATTGGAGAAGGTGGGATGGGGAGGACGGTCAGTGTGGAGGGATGAAGGGGGAGAGGTCAATCTCAATGTAAACAGTATAACTTCATGAGAATGTTGGAAAAATGGGGGAATATAACCTACATAAGTATCAGAGTTTTACTACATACTAGCCATAAGGCTCCATAAACTTTGTGGGTTGATGAAAGTGTTGCTAGAAGTGATGTAAAGAATGCATATGGAAAAAGCCAATGCTGTATTACTCTGTACCCCATCATCATTTACTAATAAAGAGGGGGGGAAGAATGGTCCTGCAGGGAACTTGCTCATCATCTCTTAGGAGCATTTATGGCACAGGGGTTGCTGGAGGGGAGAAGTAGGGCCTGTCAGTAGGTGTGTGTGACATACAAAACACATGAGCCAATTCAATCCAGGGAAAGAGCCTAGGCAAGGGCCCTACCTCAGTTTAGCCCCACATCATATCCCAGATGTTGGACAAGACACATAACCACTGAGCCTCACATTTCCCTCCATAGCTGGAATAGTTCTTGTCTCCCCATGACACACAGACCTACAGAGCTGTGGGACTCAGAGCCCTTTGTCCTTGTGATGTAGGCAGATGTGAGCAATTCCCGTGACATGGAAGGTGCAAGGCCCATCTCCCTTTTCCTCTTCCTTTCCTTCCAGGGGCAAAGTGAGAGGAAGCAGGAGCAGGAATCTAAGAGTCAGGACAGGAAGGGCCTGTGGCTCTGGTGCTGGGTGACACCCAGTGACACCAGGACAGCAGAGGCAGGCCAGTGCCTGCCACACCTGGCAGCACCCACAAAAAGCCCTTCCCAACTGGGATGCCTGGGCTCTGCAGGCTGGTGACAAAGCTGGGGTGTAAATAGCCTCAGAGTTGCACTTTCCTTGCTGAGGCCCAGGCTCCCTGCATGATCATCTCCACCTGGGTGGGTGTCCGGAAGTGTGGGGAGTGAGGGAAACCTGGGGGAAGCAGGTCACAGGAAGGGGTTCAGCTCAGACATAGCCTGCTACAGGATTCCTGCTGAGGAGCAGGTCTGATGCCCAACAACCCAAAGATCAACAGGGGAATGACAGACCAGACCTGGGTCACCCTCTGGGCTTGGGCTACAGTACTTAAGGGACCTCCAGTGGCAGTGGTGCCCAGAGGCCTGGCCCAGCACCCCGGGAAAGGGATGGGAATGGGTAGAATAAAGGCAAGCAGGGGCCCAGAATGCCCATGCATCAGAGTGCTCAGGAGCTTTTCAAACCAAGAGCTCCTCCCCTTTTCAAGAATCCACAGCCACCACAAACTGTGAAGAGCCAAATAGCCACTAAGCATCCCTCATGCTAAATGGCCCCTCAACCCCAGAAGAGGGAGCAATTTGGCCACCCTCTGCCCACTGCTGGCCCTGATAAAAGTTGCTTCAGGACTGTCTACTGTGGTCAGATTGCTAAGGAGCCTGCTGGAAGTCTGGGAGGCAGAAACTGAGCTGACTCCATGGATAAGCCAATCCCTGACTCATGCTTCCTTTGATTTCAGGTCAGGAAGTGTGGACAACAACTGGAACTTCATTCATAAGTTTGCAGATGATTTGGTGCAGAAATTCACTAAGTACAGCATCTCCATCCCCTGGCTGGCAGAGGCCTTGTGCTTTAGATTTGTTGGCATGGGAGCCCCTCCATAGGGACCACAGACCCAAGGTGGTATGCTGGGCAGGGCAGGGGACAGGGCCCACTGGTCCATCAGGTCTCTGCATCTATCCCTGGGAGCCTGGACATAGTGTGGGGACACAGCTGGGCTCCAGGACCCCTCAGGCTGGGAAGGACATCATGATTGGCAGATGAGTAACTCAATAGTTGGCATCTGGTCTCAGTAATGCACACATGGTTAAGGCCATCAGAAAAGGCCAGGGAAGTTGCTGTGGAAGAACAAAGGAAAAGGCAGAAATTCCTAGAAGAAAAGTGAGGGTGGCATCCAAGAGAATGTGGAAAGGTGAACTTCAAGGATGGAGAAAAGCCAGGGTCACAGTGGCCATCAGAGTGACCTCTAGGGAGTGGGTGGTCCATTAGGCTGAGGTGTGAAGAACTCCCCATGCCGACAATGTCCCAGTGCAGAAGAGATGGGCAGGAGCAGGGACAGGCACGGGCCCCTCCCTGGCTGCTCCCTGACTCCTGTGGACAGAGAGCACTGGCTTCTCACCAGCTCTGTTTCTCTCCAGCCAGAACGTGCGGATTTCATTCATCGTCTATTCCACGGATGCGGAGACCCTCATGCCACTCACCTCAAACAGGTAGGTGTTGCTTTGAGCCCCAGGGAGCCAGGCCACAGGGAGCTCCAGGAGGCTGAGGCCTTGTCAGAAACCTTCGAGTGACTAGAATCATTGCACACAGTGGCAGATCACCACGCCACTCAGTACCTGTGCTGGCCTGCAGCCCTAGCTCCCTAGCCCAGGGAAGGCCTGGGGTGGTGTGTCCTGGGCTTGGGGGAGACCTGGACGGCTGTGAGGAAGAAGAGAGGAAGGCCATGGGAAGGACTCAGGCAGGGCCCACAGAGGCAGCGGAGCCCAGGCTGAGCAGAGGGGACGGGCTGTCCTGAACTGGGGCCCTGGTTTGGCCCCCACTGGGCATGGCTGGCCCATGGCAAGATATCCTGCTCTAAGCAGGAATCTATCTCAGGGTGTCATCTCTGGGTCACCTTGATGTGCCAGCTCAGTCCTATCACACTGGATTAGCCTGAGCCTAGGACCACTTCCTGTCCTAGTCCTGCCACCAGAGCCAGCCATATCTGCCCCAGTTCCTCCCGTCTCTCTAACAGCACCTGACATGCCCATCCCTAACCAGGCCAGGAGCAGTGCACAGCCACCCCCTGGACAGCCTTCAGGGCCACCGCAGCCAGCTGTAGGACTGTAGGCTCAGAGCACATTGCCTCCCAGGCCTGGCTCTCTGTCTCAGCAGACAGTGGCTTCCTTCAGCAGGGTGAAGGGAGGCTCAGGCCAGGGGTCTGTGGCCCTGGGATGGGCCCTGGGCAGGCCGAGGAGGATGGCACTGGGGAGCTCAGCTGTCCCCACTGCAGAGTCGCATGCTCACAACCAGGGCAACCTCAGCACCAGGGTAGGATCAGGAAGGTGTGTCACGGGGATCCTGACTCACATGCACGTGCCAGGATGCCCCACACTCACCAGGGATGGTCCAGGCAGGGCCTGTGTTGAGTCCCCAAGGCCTGAGCACCCCGAGGCAGAGATGAGCCCAGAGAGCCGGACCTTCCTAGGGACCCCCAAGAAGCCCCTGCCCACCTACCTGCCACTGTGCTCATGTGCCAGGGAAGAGAAGGAGGCTAACCCTCCTGTCATAGAGCCAGGCCAGGAGGGGTGACAGTGCTGTTTGCCTGCACCCATCCCATCCAGGGCATCTGCACAAGGGGTGAGTCTGTGGGATAATTTGGGGACAGTTTTGTTGCTGTCCACCTTCCTCACCTCACCCTTCTCTTTCCATTATTTTCAGAGATGAAATTCGAGAGGGTCTTAACAAACTTCAGAATGTTGTGCCTGAAGGATTTACACACATGCAAGAAGGATTTAAAAAGGTTCAGATGGCCAGACCTTTGCCAGCTGGTGTCTCCATTTAGAGTGTCACTGGGGTCACCTTACCATTCCCCCAATGTTCCTTATTTTTCTTGCAGGCCAATGAGCAGATCGAAAAGGTCAACTCTGGAGGTGAGCTACCCATACTTGTAATGGTGATCGGGACACAGACCCGCCCCTGGGGAGTCTGTGCTGACCCCAGGGCCTCCATCCAGCCCTGCCTTTTGGAGGCACTTGCTCACCTTTCCAAGCAGCAGGACCCTGTGAGGGAGCATCGCACCCCACCCGAGGGGGCTCTTGAGAGGACAGGAGGCTATGTGTGGCCATGCCTGGGTCTTGGTCACAGTGTTTGACCTTCAGCTGGGCCCTGGGACCAGACAGGAGAAATGCACAGGGCCCTGGGCAGATCGAGGACTCGGCACAAGCAAACCCCAGCTTAGCTCTCCCTGGTCAGCCAGGCCTTCCTCTTCCTTGTCTTCCTTCACTTGAACTGCCTCCTGGACCTGTGTTAACCCAGAATTGACACCCCTCTTCAGAGTGGCCCTGCAGGGTCCTGAACCCCCAGCCACCTCCTTTGAAAATGCATCATGGGAGAAACCCACTTCTCACTCTGTGGGTCTCTGGATGGTGTGCACTGGAATCTGGACACCTGTTCCCAGAGGCCGAGGTGTGGTGGGTTATGCTGGGTTCTGGTAGCCCACTGTGGGCCCTGAGCCTCTGCGGCCCTTTCCTGGAGCTTGGCTCACCAGGCCCAGCCACTTGTTGCTGCTTTTGCAGGCAACCCTACTCCCAGCGTGATTGTCGCTCTGACGGATGGAACACTATTGCCAAATCCATATAATAAGACTTTGAAAGAGGTGAGTCCAGTCCATGGGTACCAATACTTTACCCCAGGCATTTCAGTGATGCATTCTTGGCTTCTTCTCTCTCATAGGCTAAGAAAGCACGGGAAATGGGGGCAGTCGTTTACACTGTGGGTGTGTACGAGTATAGCAAAAGTCAGGTAATTCAGCCCAGCTGACCAGGGGCCCTCTGCAGCCTGCTGGGGAAGGGTCTCAATAGCAGCTTCCCAGGCTTCCCACAGGGTGGTCTTCTTACCTGCTCCAGGTGGCTGGGTAACAGGTGGCTGCCACAGAAGCATGACCAAGATGTTTGAGCGAAGCTCCCCCATCCCAGGCATGAGTGGGAGTGCTTCCTCCTCTCTCAGCCTGGGCTGTGGGCAGTGTCTGCCCCAAGCACCTAACACTGCACTGTCCCCATGGACTATAAGGGTGAGACACTGTGTCTCAGGTCTGGGGACCCTCTGCATCCTCTGGCTCCTGCCTAAGGCTCAAGCCACCTCTTTTTCCCTTATAGATGCTCCAAGTTGCAGACAGCCCGGAGCATATGTTTGGGGTGAACACCGGCTTCTCGGGTCTGCAAAACATCGTTGAGCCGGTGAGGGGGCTGGCTTCACAGTCTGCAGGTGGGGCAGCGTGTTCCAGGGAACCTCAGGCTCACACCCCTGCCTTTTCCTCCCTTCTCCATTCCAGCTCACCTCCAGGTCCTGTATCCAAGTCACTTCGGTGGAGACTTCCTCTACATGCGCAGGAGGTGAGAGCTGAGCGTCGGTGACAGCAGCCATGGAACTCAGGAGTGTGTGTGTGTTTGCACGAGTGTGGGAATGGCGTGGTTGTGTTGTGTGGGTGGGAGGATGATATGTATGCGTAACGTGTGCTGCTTCCACTCTGTGTGGTGTGTGATGTATATGCCCAGGCGCAGCTTGTGGTTTATGTGCAGGATGTGTGGCAGACCCTTATGGGTATGTGAGTGGTGAGGAGTGTTGTGTGTGTGATGTGTTCATGGCATGTGTGTGGCACACCTGCGAGTACCTGTAGGGGTGTGTGGTATGTTTATGGCCTTCGTGTGGCACACAGATGATCTGTAGGGGTGGAGTGTGATGAGTGTAAATGTGGGGAGGCATGCTGGGTGTGTGCGGTATAAATGTCATTTGTGTTGTGTGTCCTGTGTGTTATCTGTGCAGGAAGTGTCTACACAGTATATATGTGGTGTGCAGTGTATGTGTCTGTGGTATGCAGGGAAACATGGTACGGTGGGTGCTGTACATATGTGTGGTATATGGTGTGAGCGTGTTGTGTGGGAGGGAGAGTTTATGGTGTGTTGGTGCAGGTGACGTGTGGTGTGTATGATGTGGGCTGTGTGGGTAGTGTGTGTGGTGTGTGTTTCTGTGTTGTGGGGTGTTGTAAGGTGGGGAGGGTGTGTAGTGTGTCTGTACTATGTGGTGTGTTTATGTGATGTGTGATCTGTCTCTGTGTGGAGTACAGTGTGTGATATGTGTGTATGGGATTTGGGGAATGTGTTTGGGGTACCTAGTGTGTGAGAGTCTACAACTGTACCATCCTGGCATCTGATCCAGTCTGAGCTCAGAAGCTAAGCAGGCTTGGACCTGGTTAGTCCTCGGATGGGAGACTGTTTGGGAATACCAGGTGCCGTAGACAGGGAGAAGGACCTGGCAGCCCACTCCCAAAACAATCAGCCATTGAAAACCCCATGAATACAAGAGAAACACTGACAGTGCCAGGTATGGCACAGTGCTGGGGAGTGTTTCATTCTGTTGTACCTAGGGTCACTATGAGTTGGACCCAACTCAATGGCACCTGACAACAACAAATATGTGGTGAGTGGAATGCAAATATGTGTAGTGTTGTTGGTGTGTTTGATGTGTCTGCATGTGGTGTGTGTCAGAGTATATTGTGAGTGGTTAAGTGTGGTGTGTATGAATAGTATATGTGTGTGGTGTGCATTTGTGGTATGTGTGATATTTCTGTGGGGAGCATGGTGCCCATACGTGTGCTGGGAGTATGCGGTATGGTTGTAAGTGTTCAGTGTGTGGAAACCTGATGGTTGTGTGATATTTGTCTGTGGTGTGGGTAGTTAGTATGTACACAGTATACTGTATGCGCATGTAGGGTGTGTGTGGGTGCTGTGTGTATGCCAATGGTGTTTGTGGATGAGTGTTCATGGGGTGCAGGATGTGGAAGTGTTGTCTCCACAGCTGCACATTGGGTAGAATGTAATGTACATTTAGAGATATGCATGCTGTGGGTGATGGTGTGGGGGCTGTGCAATCACTGCTTATTTATCTCATAACAAAAAAAGTATAATTATAAATCAAGGAAAAATGTATCTTAAAAACTCTCAAGGAAACCATAGCAAATGGAATGGAGCCACATGTACACAGCCTGTGTTAGTTACTTTTCTTATTATTATGACAAATATCTGAAAGAGAAACTTATGAAAGGAAGGCTTTGTTTTCGGCTCATGGTTTCGGGGACTCAGTCCATGCTGGCGGGAAGGTATTGTGGAGCTGAGGCAGGGCCTGAGGTGGAGGCTCTTCACATAAAGTTGAATGGGAGGAAAAGGAGGACCCTACCAGAACCAGGGACCCATGTAAATCTCCAAAGCCTTATCTCTAGTGACTTATTTTCCCTAGCTATGACCCACCTTCAAAGTTCTACAGCCTCCCAAACAGCACCGCCTGCTAGGGAGCAAGCATTCAAACCTGAGTCTTGACAGCCAGTTTATATTGAAACCACAACACTTCACCCCTATCCACCAAAGGCTCATGGCCATCACATAATACAAAATTAACTTAGTCCAACTTCAAGAGTCTCCATAGTCTAACAGGCCCAGCATTGTTCATAAGTCCAAGTTGAAATTCTCTAGTGAAACTCAAGGTACTCTTAGCTGTGAGTCCTTATAAATCGTAAAACAAGTTATATGTTTCCAACATTCAGTGGCACAGAGCAAACATTCCCATTCCAAATGGGAGGAATAGGGACATAACAAGGAAAGACTGGGCCAAAGCAAGAATGATACCCAGCAGGATAAACCAATCCCATGGTTCTGTGGCATCTCCATACATGGTGGTACCATCTAGGTTCCAATTGGTCTGGGAAGCCATACCCCTTTGTCATTTACATGCCTGTGGGTTCTCTGTTGGTCTGGTTCCATTCATTGCTGGTGGCCTTCCTTGGCAGATGTTCCATGTTCCCTAACATCTTGGCATCTCCGTTGCACCTTAGCTTCCACCCTCAAAGCTTCACACATCAAACCCTCAGGTGCTCTCCCCAGGGAAGTCAGCTCTGGTACACATTGCCTGGCCTCACAGGCTATTCTCTGGAACTTTGGTGGTACCTCCTATTTTGCTGTAGTTCTTAACATTTTTCATGCCTACAAAATTAGCACCACATGGATCAGGCCAAGGTCTGCTGCTAGCTGGAGTGGTAGCTGGACCCCTTTGGACTATAGCTGCAGTGGTCTCTGAGTGACTGTGCAGACTCACACGCTGGGGCCTTCAATGGGAGGAGTCCAACTAGATTCTACTTTGCTACCAGGGCTATCCTCCTATTGTCCCGGTGCAAAATTATGAGGCATCCCTTTAGCAGCAGTAATATCTTCAAAAATGGCATCTGTTTTGTCCAAATCTGCTTGGTCTGCAACTTTAAATAGAGCTCATGCTCCTTTTCTCACCAAGCTACCTGTTTTTCAAAGCATTCTGATCTGATTTTTGCCCAGAATTCTCACTGTATAACTGGGGGAAGCACCATAGCCTCAATGCTATGCTGTCAGGAAATTGTTTCTGTCAAATCAATTAGTCCATCATATTCAAACTCAGCCTTGCTCAAATTTTTAGAACACAGGTGAACAGCAGGCAAACTCTTTGTAAGAATGTTAACACGAATTGCCTCTGGTAAAACTTCCAGTAGGGTCCTTATTTCCCTCCAAACCCCTGTGAGCACTGCCTTCACTGTGCACTTCGATCAGCATTCTGGTTTTCTGAACCTCCACCAGAATCACTCACCCAGATCTACTTATAGCATTCTAGGGCTTCTTTGGCCTGCATCTGCAAACTTTTTAAAATTCCTCCCACAAGCCAGTTTCAAAGACCTAAGAACCACATGGTCTGATTTCAGGCATGACCCTACTTCTCCAGTATGATCCTATTCCTCTAGTACCAAATTTCTTTATAGTTAATTTTCTTATTGCTGTGGTGAAATACCTGATAGACAACTTTAAAAAGAAAAGACTTATGTGTGGCTCATGGTTTGAGGGGTTCAGTCCATGTTGGTAGAGAGGCACAGTGGAGCACCAGCAGGGCCTGAGGTAGAAACTTTTCACACGATGGTGAGCAGGAGCAGACAGAGAGCTTACCAGGACCAGGGCCCCTAATAAAACCTCCAGGCCCTACCATAGGAGAATGACTTTGGCCAGCTGGTCCTCACCTCACTAAGTCCCACAACCTCCCCAAACAAGACCACCTGCTATGGATTAAGCAATCAACCATGAGCCTAGGGCGCAATTTTATATTCAAACCATAACACAGGCCAACTCATTGTGACCAGGGATCCTCCTACAAAAGACAAGCTGACTGAGTTTGTAGTATTAGTGGAGTTTCCCCATCCAAAAAATGAGGACAGAAACCTAGCAAGCACATCAATAGACAAAGACCAGTTGGGCACAATTCAACATCCACCGTCCTACCAGAAACAGGAGGAAACCTGCAGGCCTGAGGAAGGCATCCAAAAAGACAGCCGTGGCTGTGATCACTGCAGTGGTGAAATGGCCCCCACCTGGCTCCAAAGGCTAAAACACCCCGAGGTGCCTTCTGTCCACTCCAAGGTCCCTGCATCATTATGCCAAGGAGCCACTTGTGTGGTGTTAGGGGAGGCCCACCTGTCTCTGTCAGGAGTGTTGTGCATGTGGGGTTGGTCCCCACATGGCTGACATTTATACCCTGCACAAGAGAGAGACAAGAAGCCACCAGCTTCCCTTCTGCTCACAGAGCTCAGTGGTGCTGATGGTGGAGGGGCGGGGAGAGGACCCTCCCCTACAGCATCTCTTCCACGTCTGGGTAAAGCAGCTTAGCCCTGCAGTCCACTTGACCACGGCACATCTCTCATTATGTCCTCTGGCCACCCAGGCCTTGGTGTCTGAACAGCTGTGACAAAATACAGGTGAAGATAAAAATTGTCACCCTCTCCTCGCTACGGCTGAACCAAGGTGACAGGTGCCTCCAAACAGCAGCTCAGCCACTGACCTTGTGCAAAGCTGCCACATACGAGGTGACAGTCACTGGAATGGGAGCCCAAGGTGGGAGCTGAGACTGCAAAAGAAGCAAAGTCGCTGGTCCCTCAGGCTGATATCAAGCCAACCAAGTCCAGGGAGCCTGAGGAAGGGGGTGTGTTCAGAGGAGAGGTCTTGGACAGGACATGGCTGTGCAGGTGAACCAGCTGGAAAACCTGCAGGCAAGCTGCCTGGCTCCTGCAGTGCTGACCACCCAGCTACCCACTGTGTGTTGGTCTCAGGTCAGGGAGATGTTACACTGCGGGAAGGGGAACTACATGATCCCCAGGGGAGGGGTGTGGTCCTTGGTGGGTGAGGAAGTGGTGGGGGATGAGAAATGATGCATCTGCCTCTGGACCTGCACCTGAGACAGGACGTGTCCTGCGAGGGACACTCCTGGGCAGGGCAGAGCAGAGCCTCCCCCATCCAGGCCCTAGTCGTGGGCCCTGTACCAGCACATCACAGGCTCCGGTCCCTAGATATGCCCTAGGTGGCATCTTCAGCACATGTTGAAGTCCTTTCCACCCTATGCCAAGGAGGGCCTGGCTCACACACAGCTGCCCTGCAGCTCATGGAGCCCTGGAGGTCTCAGGTAGAGAGGCTTCGGCTGAAGTGACTCTGGTTTGGAGCAGGCTTTGGTGACCTTCATGAGCTGGTGGCATTAGGGATAGTGGAAAAGACCTCCCAAGTGTGCAAGGCCCAGCCAGCCACCTCAGTGTGGACCTCCATGACACCAGATGAGGCTTGCAGGGTTCACAGGTGTTGTTCAGACACAGCTGCTGCCTCTGCAGGGCCCCTGGAAACCCCATTTGGAGGGGGGACCTCCAGGAGCCATGGGAGCAGACAGAATACAGCAGCAGCTCCTCACTCAGAGACTGCGATGTTGTCCTTGCAGTGTCCTACACTACAATCATTACCGGACATGGTTTTGGGAATGCAAGAGAACTGGACCGAATTATCTGCAGATACAAGATTGGTGATGGCAAAATCATCAGTAAGTAGCCCCTCAGTGCCTGCGAGTCACACATTTCCAACATGACATCCTTCCCTCCATCAGCCAGGCCTCCCTGCCTTGCTGGCCATTCCCAGTGGAGGCTGAGGGTTGGAGGTAGTGTGTGTCAGGGGATGGGGGGACCTTCCTGGGATGCCCAGCAACCTGCTCTCCATCTGAGCACAGGGAAATAATTACTTCTCAGAGCCCAAGGGCATCTTGGAACAAGCTTCACCAATGAGGCTGGCCTGGTGCTGGCCTGTCCCCCAGCAGTGTCTGCTCCATCCAGGCCTCTACTTCCTTCCCTGAAATCTGAGGACCTGAGCTGAAGTTTCTGCTGGTAGGATCCTGCAGCAGCTCCCGGGCTCCAAGCCTGGCCAGTGCACAGAGGCCTTTCCCAGAAGTCATTCATTTGAAGAGGCAGAGGGGAAGTGTGGACCCTGGGCAGCTGGTGCCAGACAGGAAGAGAGCTGGCAGCCCAGACAACAGG